>JABFPT010001759.1:0-22548 GCA_022817245.1 Nixonia krombeini
GGGAAGCAATTTCACAAACCGAAGGAATCGTGGCTGCCTTGGACGGAAACCGCGGTAACGTCATTTTTGTCTCATATTTTATTAAAGCGTGGACGCACTCGGAGAAAAAAGGAACGGAGACGAGGTGAATTTTAATTAACTAATATTTTTCACGCAATGAGACTACGCGGGAACTTCTATGTCACCGAACTTCGACGAAAAGTCCTCCCCCGTGACGAGCCGCGCAAACCGCATCTCCGAAAGCTATTTCGCGAGGAATTTCCCCGAGAAGATCGTTCCACCTCCGGGGAACGAAACAGTGTCCTGATGAGCTGCGAAGCATTTTCGAAAAAAAAGTCCTGGCAACATAAATCGTAAGAAGTAACCTTTTGCTGGAAATTCTATTATCATTAACCAGAATGTAGAATGTAAATTGGATGGATTATAGACGTACACACCAAATATAACGTGTACCAAATATACAGCAAATATTAAATTTTAATTACTTGAATTGTTTTCTGTACTGAAATAAAGAAATGTCAAACAACACTTTTCCTGTACCCGTGGAGTTATTATACTGTTCTCGTAAAGTCGTTTACCCGGAATAAAGATTTACCAACCAACGACAATCGAGAGTTTAAATTTCAACAAGTTTCACATTTAGACTCGTGACACCAAACGAACAATCAGTGTGAACGTGTCGAGCGTTCTCGCCATCCGTCATAAGGCCTCTGTGATTTAATTCGCGGCGAGACACGGTCGTCGCGGCAAAGGGAACTTCCTCCATTCCAGACTCGCAACAGCGGCAGCGGTGCGCGAGCTGACCCCGCTGTCTATTTATCGAGAGCTTCCCAGGAAGATAATTTCAATCCCCTGCGTATTCCGAAGAAACGGACGACTCGCGGCGCGCGATCTCTGTCCGCGGCGTGGAATGTCTTTGATGCTGGCTGGTATCAAAGTAGAGAGCAGTTCGGGTCCCCTTAATGGGCTATGAGTTATAGCCGCGCGTATGATCGTCGCGTCCTCGCGGTCGCGCTATGCGTTAAACTCGGTAGGAGGAAACTCTAAACTTCGAGCCGCCTACGGTACTTATTACTTTATTGCCCCCGAAGCACCTTGTACTGTCTGTCAAGCACCGCCACTTCATAGGCAGCCGGCTTTTACCGGCGATTTTTGTCGCACGGTTCTATATTTTCCGCCAGGCGGTGAGAGGGCCGTATTTTTCGCGAGGATTTAATACGTTGCTTTATGGATCCTGTCCGAGAAGTTGCTCGCTTTACGGGACGGAGGCGTCTAGACGCGCGAATGGCTGCGGGAGCGACTCCAGTCACATGCCGCCGCCGCCGCCGCTACTGTAGTATGTGCTGACGACGCTCCTTTGTTCCCTCTCTCTCCCTCTCCCATCCCGCTTTCGCGCCTCTGCTTCTTCCCGCTACCGAGACCACCAAGACGGAGGGAAATTCGTCTTTTCTTTTGGGGGAAGTCGGAGAACTTGTTTAGAGTGTTTTGATGTTGCGCCAGTGATGGACGCGTTCCAAGGAAAATGTTAGATGGGATATATCCGTTGACATTCGTAATTAGAGAAGATAAAGCGTTGCAGCACCGCTCGGTACCACGTTTAAAATACGCGCGCCAGGGATTTTCAGATTGTCGACGTTTGCTAACCACCGAAATACCCGAAACGGTTTGGTTTTTCTTCGTGGAAGCCGTGCGTCCCGGTAGTCTCTGCAGTTTTTACCAGACTCCCCCATTCCAGGAAACTCAATATCTTCATCAAGAGCGGAGTCACTGATCCGTTGTAATTCCCTCTCACGCCGCCATAAACTCGAGCTGGATCGAGCGCGAATCCCTGGGCGACGCGCGGCGGATACGCACTCGCATAGATTCGCCAAAGGAAACCATACAATTAGCAATCGAAGTGGCTCTCTCCCTCTCTTCCGTGGCCGCGCGTCGCGGATAAGGCAGGCCTCATCTTTAATTCATATCATCCGCTTCCCCGAAGCCGATCGATAAATTATAATTTCATCGCGCGCTTCTTGGCGACAGCGGGACGTTTATCCGACAGATACACCGAGAAGATTACATTCGCGTTTCTTATCCGCATTCGCGCCACGAGCCCATTGCCTCTCCTCCTCCCAACCCGCCTCGTCCCGTCGATTCCGCAATGGCGTGCAAATGCGCGAATTTGAGAAACGAAGACTAAGAGGTGTATATTATTGTTGCAGACTGAACCAGGAGACCAACGGTGGCGCTTGGTGCCCCAAATCGGAGATCACGAAGGAACCACGGGAATGGTTGGAGATAGATTTGCATACTGTTCATTTCATCACAGCGACCAGTACGCAGGGACGATTTGGAAACGGCCAAGGCGTGGAGTACGCCGAGGCTTACGTGCTGGAATATTGGAGACCCAAGCCGGGAAAATGGGTTCGATACAGAGGCGTTCGCAGCGAGGTGTGTTCCTATTTACATAATAATTGCAATCAATAATTCAAATGAAAGTCCAACAATACAGCGCGTCACGAAATACCACAGCCGACAGTGTAATCTATCGTGACGCGATACCGGGTGGGAGGAAAGAACAGCTCGCGTTTCATCGCGACTGATCCGCGATGAACGACGAAGGGCTAGCGAGAGCTAGTTTCGCGGTGATGATCGACGATGGTGAACCGAAAAGTTTGCGAGGTCAAGGGAAAATACGGGCGAGTGGTCGTGGTGCTCGACGAAAGAAGTCGGAACATCGCTGGTTAAGGTTTCTTTCCGAGTGGCAGAGCGACCCACGTACCGACTTATTTGTATAGGGAGGCGGATCAATAAAATGAGGGAAGGCCGTCGCGTGCAACGCGGGTCAGACGGCTTCCACACGCTTATATAGAGCTCACCTGTCTAAATAGGTGAGGCCGCCGAACTTTTCGTTTGGCAACGTGGTCTCGCACACGGCGCCGAATTGCGGGCATTGCCCGACGAATAGCCGGGATACCCGTTCGCCAATTTCCGTAAGTTGCGGTAGCTGCGGAATATTCGAAAAATGTGTCGAAAATCCGGACGATCTTCGGACGGGCGTTGTTACCGAGTCGTTTGACGGGAGGAAAGTTTAGGGGGCGAGAAGCGGAGGTAAATTTGCGGCTGCCCACTCCCGCGAGCCATCTCATCCTCGCGTCCCACCTTGCATAATTAAACAATGGGCCAGTGGCCTTATCCGGCTTAATCTACGCTAACGACTGTGTTCCCGAGGCAGGACAGGCGTTACTGGATCGAGCCACCGGCGTTGGAGGAGGTGTACTAACCGCGTCCTTCTGGCCCTGCCGGTATCAGGAGCCATGCCGATGCATTAACATAACATGGGCGTTGGCCCCGACGCCACACCTTCCCACCCGAGGGAATTTGTCTTCGACCGAAATGTGGCGGGGAACACGAAGAGCCTCGCGCCACGTATAAATTAGACCCAATTATAAGAGCCGAGGAGCACGAAGAAAGCCATTTGCGGCTGCTCGACCCGCGTGTATATATATAATAATGTTGCTCTCGCTTCGCGATGCCGCGGAGATTAATAGACCCTGTACGTTTCTATCTCGCGGAAAGAAATATCATTTTCATTTGTCGTTGACAACGCTGAATAATGGCGCCGGCTACACGGCCGCGCTAGTCTTTTCCTTTCCGGAACAACGTTGCCGAGAGGACAAGACAATTTGGTGTCTAATGACACTCCGGTGGAGAAAGGGAACGCGGCACCGTCGGATCTTATCTTGCCGGAGCAAATAGGAATATTGTTTTTGGCGCAAACAATGCTCAACCTGAGATTTATTGAACGCGAGGTGTTTAGCGACCCCGGATTTTCGCCCGGAAGCCCGTGTAACTCGCTTGGGGATATGAACTTTTTTCATATGCTCGCCAAATTTATTGCGCTCTCCGCGATTTACCGTACATACTTTCCCAGATGCTTTTTAAGTAATCATATAAATACCACGTACAACGCTTATCACGGTTTTATCCCTGAAATTTTATTTTTCAGTATTTCAATTTGTTGCAATCATACTTGTGTCTGTAATTTTATTTTTAATCACGATGTGACATTATCAACGTGCTTTAATTAGAATCAGAATTTGCGTTATCCCGCGATCTTTTATCAATCTAATAGATTCAATCATTGATAACCGTATATTCATACAAGTCCTGTGGAAATTACTTCTGAACGTGAATGATTGGCAAAACTACATATAAATCATTCTCTAACTGACAACTGATGTCGGACATTTTTTAATTCCAGTTTTTAATTTTGAAATATTTCTTACCGAGAGAAATCCTGTAGTTGCATAGAGTTGTAACCAACGTATCCGTAACAGAGAGTTAAAAAAGTGACGCATGCGAAATACTATCCATTCCGAAGTCGCTGTACAACGTCAAAATTATCTCCCGCGGAGATATTTGAAACATAGAAATTCGCATCTGCATAACCGTTTTCTCGATACGATAAATACGATAAATATATACGATACGGTAAATATAACTGCAACTATCGCGGTATCTCGTGACGTAAAACACATGCGAATTCGTAGAAACACATGATCCGTGACGAGGCGGGCGATGACTGTGCGCTCGTTGCCTTCGTCCCGGTCGCTCGAGCAATTAGGCAGGCTTTACATTCTACAATCGGTTCATCTTAAAAGCATGTAAAATATTGTGATAAATACCAGTCTATATTACGACCTCCGTCACTCTGCTTGAAAAGTCAGTGCTATAATTGCCAGGCAGGCCGCAAAGGAAAATGTGCGATTTACAGAGGTTTGCCAGGTAGGTTGCGGTCCTCGGCGTTTCTGGTCAATGAACTTGCACCTGACACGCGGCCTTTAGGTCAGTCTCACTTTAAGTCACTCGCGCGTACAATGGGATAGAGCGTGCTCGTCATAACAAGTCGTCTATATCGGCGATTTGAAATACGATTGTTGAAAATATCGCTGATATTTTATACTATTTGCATTCAATATATATACACATATATACATACAAAATTGCTATACGAATAAGTTTTTAAGCATTAAACAAACTTCCTGAGACTATCATTTCATGTGTGTTTGTGCAACTTTTTAAATTACAACTCGATAAAATTTAAAATAAATTTATTTGTCGATTGTTACGGGAGTAAAAAAATGTTTACCCTGGTCAAAATTGTGAAAATTCAAGTCTTTTAGAATGTCCTCTTTTTACAGTGAAATGTATTTTTATTATTATAACAATTTAACATTTGTCCTTTTTTACCGATCGCATTAACAAGTGAAAAAAATAGCAATCTCTAAGATGCTCCTCCAAACACGCACGAAGTTTAATCATGTCGAATAGTTCCAAGGCATCGAACACAGGCTGCAGCAACATTATCGCAGCATCGGTAAGAAATAATGCTCGAAGTCGCAGCACGATGAAGGAGTAGTTCTCGGAACAATGGGTCTCTTATTTTCCACTTACGCGAGTAGAAGAGAGACAGAGAGAGATGCAGCGTTGTAGCCACTTGGCTGCTGCACAGCGGGTTTCCTCTTTCTACGTTCTCACATATGGCCGGGACGTGACCGAGCTCGTGATCACGACAGGTGCAAAGTCCCTCGTTCAGCGAAACGCGTGCACCTCCTCCGCCGGCGATCTCGAACATGGGACATAAAGGGTTTTTCGTGCCTCGAGAAATCACCCTCCCTCGCCGTGCAAATTCGTCGTTCGCGCTGCTTTACCCTCTGCTCCAGACCGATCATATCTGGCTCTCGGAGGACCCATAACGAATTAACGCTTCATTCAACACGTTCTCGGGGTAAAAAGTTTTCGTAAAAGGCGAATCATCTGGGGGTAAGCCGAATAAAGACAAAAATAATTTTTGTTCCAGGTTCTCACGGGTAACTCTAATCCCTACCTAATAAAGAAAAATGAGCTGGAGCCGCCGATCTGGGCAAGCAAGATTCGCTTTATGCCGTACAGTTACCACCGGCGCACGGTTTGCATGCGCGTCGAGCTGTACGGTTGTCCGTGGAACGACGGTATCGTTTCGTATTCGATGCCGCAAGGTGACAAACGGAACACCTGGGAGTTTTTCGACGCGATCTACGACGGATATTGGGACGGAGAGCTCCGCCAGGGCCTCGGACAATTGACGAATGGCAGGATCGGCCACGACGACTTTAAGATGGGATTCCTCGAGTACGATCGCAACCAAGAATGGGTCGGTTGGAAGAACGACAGCCGCTCCAACAATCCTCTCGAGATCAAGTTCGAATTCGATCAAGTTCGGCAATTTTCCGCTGTGCACCTGTACTGTAACAATTGGTTTCACAAGGATGTGCAGGTGAGTTGCCCGGATCCCATTTATCCTACGAGCATTTGCTCGCAACGAGAATAAGTCTTTAGTTTACCTAAGTTCCGTTATTTGTGGATCGGTGTGCCTGAATGAGTTTGATTCTCCGATTCCCTCGGTATGAAGATTGAGAGATCTATTGGCTCATGGGGCAAAAGCGAATTCACTAGGGTGAGATCGTGAAAGGATTTTCTTGCTTCGGAAGTTTAGCTCTCAAACTTTTACATCATTTTAATGCACGATTATTCGCAATCTTTCGCAAGCGCAACTCGTTCACCCATTGTTCAAAGTGTTCGTCGTTAAAACGCTATCATTTTCTAACAAAACAACGTTGTTTTCGAGCCATACTTAACATTCTCAGCCATAGACTATCCTTCCTTCTGCTGTCATTTCTCAGTTAACCTTGATGTAAGAATTCTAGGTTTGGAGACGGAGAAAATTGCTAAAAAATCCAGTTCCTTGTCACAGTCTGGAGAGTCGAGTAACTCTGAGACGCCATTCACGGTCCGAGAAGTAAGCGGCGACGATTTTCCGGCGGCAGTGTATATTCCCTGCAGGATTTTTTAATGGTCGGCAAAACATTCGGCGAGCGGGTATCAAGATTTATTTGAATGGAGCGCCTCATTACCCAGCTTGACGATTGTATTGCCGGCACCGAGTAGGAACAGGAGGTGGCGTCGACGGCGACGGTGGCGGCTCGCGAGGACGACGGGGGCAGAATGGGGCTGGCTTACAATGGCAGGAACTAGGCCGTGCTGCAGATACGCCACGTATTCAAATACAATACCGACAGTCTGGCAAGTCTGGTGAGCTCGGCTCGGAAGGCTCTGTATGCCACGACCCCTTCTATTAACAAGCACGAGCGCACGCGGCATAGGACACGTTGTCGGCTGAAAGGCAGCACTTCAAAGCGTAACCATCCCCGGCTGCGACGCTACGCCTCGAGGGCGACGTCGAAAATCCATACGGGAGAGAGCGCGGGGTATCGCGATGTCTTCGCCTTCAAGCCGGGGTGAAGGAGTTGGATAATCTCGGCTTTGTAATCTCTTCTGCCTCTCGCTTCCCACTGGATTATAACATGTCGAGAGCTCGGTTTGTTAGCCAAAGTCGGATGTATTGAACCAATTTGGGGCGGAAGATATTTGGATTCATTCGCTGCGGCTTTAAATTCGATCGCCAGGTCCGCAAACTCCCGAACTTTCTTCAATCTTATCGGATTTGAGTGACCAGACTATAGTCGAATGCAAACTCTGACGAAGTTACATAAAGTTGTCCTCATTTTGAACAAATTAATGAATTTTATACCAAATCATCATTTGCCGGACGATACCAAATTACGACAGAATTGTCATTCATAGAACACTGCCGTAGTGTGTTTTCTAACAAAATTGTGTCCAAAGCAGCATGAAAGAATAGATCCACGTAAATGTAGCTTTCAATACATGTCGTCGCATACTATCGTTGAAAAGACAAAAGGAGTCCAAGTAGGTGAAAACGTTTGTGCTACTGGGAAGATCTGGACTGGACCTTTTAAGCGAACGACTTGGCATCCCTGACTTCAGAGTCTCCACCAACGATTTAATCGAAATTTTCTATTAGTCGTTGGGATCTTTCAATATTGGAATCGGAGCTGTGTTTGCTCATCTTTCGAGCCAGAAAATATTCGAAGATGTCGTCAGAATTATTCTCAGAAAATATTGCCAGCCAAAGACTTCGTCGACTCCTTTGAAGCCTTTCCTCCGACAAAGTTCAAACTTCATAATTATTTGGAGTACTCTGCATTTGCATAAGTCACTTTCTGGCCGAGGAAAGGAACAGATACCGGCGGCCGATTCCTCAAGCTTCGTACTTCCGGAGCTGCGTGTCATGTGATCAAATTAGAGAGGAATTAGCATTCCGGCTAGGCCCTAGAGACTGCGCGTTTCCGTGTGACGAGGGCAACGTATGGCTCACCATTATTGGGGTCGTCGTCATTGTCGTCACAATCAACGTTGAATCGTGGCTGCGGAACGGCAGAGGAATGGGTGCCGTTATGAGAAAATGGTTGGAAAAGGAGCTGCGCGGATGGTTAGCTCGGTCTGATAAGAGTGTTGCTGGGCTTGGAATTGATATTGAAAGCGTACTGACTCCATAAGCTCCGCCATGTAATTTAATGCTCGAGGCAGACAGAGCTTCTGCGATAGCAAAACACTCTCTTTTCTTTGAGAATTTTCAGCGTATCTTTATTAAAAATCCAACGTTTCAAGATTCGTATTATATGACGCGTCTCTCTACCTTATTCCGTCGAATATGCGACAGTGTGCGTGTGTCTGAGTATACGCGTAGTTCAATTTTAATGCAAAGTTCAATGTTATTGGTTCAGACCTGACTCTTTGTTTTCTTTGCTTCTAGATCTTCTCCCAGGTTAGCATCATGTTCAGCGTCGGTGGGAAGTATTACACAGGCGACCCGATCGTGTATGAGACGATCGAGGATAGGATCTTTGAGAATGCGCGTAACATCACGATCAAGCTACACCATCGTATCGGCAAATTTGTCAAGCTACGCTTCAGCTTCGCCTCGCGGTGGATCATGATCAGCGAGATTACCTTCGATTCAGGTGAATGAAGCATGACACATTAATAGCCTTCACGTGACAGATTTTTTTCCGAAATATTAATATTCATAAACATAATCGTATGACTCTAATTAACGTAGTAAAATATTTCCACTCTTTGGTTGTTTTGTAGAAAATTTACTTGATAGACTTTAGACAAGTTGATTGTCTGAGATATTTAAATTATGAATTCTTGTAACGTTGTAGACATTGCTCATGGAAATTTCACGCCGGAATCGCCACCGTCGACGGAGGCGCCACGTCTGCGCGACCGGAGTTCGGCCCGTGACACGCCGCTGCAGGCTGAGGTTCCAGTGTCCACGGCGAAGCAGGACGATCCGACGTACATGGCTGTGATAATAGGCATCCTAACAGCGGTGATCCTGTTGCTGGCAGTTGCAATTTTCCTCATCATTACGCGTCATCGGCAACGAAAAAACTTCGCTAGTCCTCTGGGCGCCAAGGGCGCCATCCCGTCCGGCAATCATCAACACCTGTCGCCGGAGTCCGCGTACGGAACTACCGAGAAAGATCCTTCGCTGATGACGTACAGGGTCGAGGAACTGGACGACAGGTACGCGGTGGCTAAGTTGACCTCGCTACCGAGGGACCTCAACGATCGGCTGCTTGGCGACGTCAGGATGGACGAGTATCAGGAGCCCTTCCACGACAACAAATATCGAGAACCATCCCACGCTGCCTATTATGGATATAGCACCGTTGTTATAGATAACATCGAGCAATCTGGTGAATATTGTAGTCTGCTTTACTGAAAATTAAATACAGTTCTAGATTGTAGAACAATTGCGCGTAATCGAAATTTGCTAATAACATTGTTATTTATTTACGTACTTAAATTATATCAGTCACGAGTTTAATCTGATTGATTGCTAATTTTGCTATCTCAGTTTCGCGTAATAATCTATAATGGTACTGGAAAATTCTGCTTGATATGGATTACAAGTACAAGTTCAGTTTTATCTACTTAAACTATTGAAGGGTTGATCGACGAACGCGGTAGTTTACAAAGAATTCGAAAGATGTTACATTTGTATTCGATTACACGAACGATCGCATGTGAAAATATGTGCCGCGATGTGGCAAGCAGATTAAGCAGGGGATTGTTTCCCGTTTGGAAATGCGCAGATGCTTCCTACGACTATGCGGTGCCGATGCCAGTACCGATGCCAGTGCCTAGCGTGAGTAGCGATCAAGACAGCGTCTTCTCCAAGTCGTCTAGAGGCAGCGCGAAGGTAATTTCAATTCTGCTTTGCAGTATTTCAGCTTGTCTTACGAGGAATGAACTCTGCTGATTTATTTCGATCGATTTGCATGCCGAGAAGATATACTGTGACTGCATATCATTCGCTTTCTCATTGAAATGGAACTGCATTTAGTTTTGGTCCTGGAGCATTTTTAAATTAAACGCGTGACTACAGAATAACTCGCTTTACAATCATTCGCTTATTTTATTGTTACCTTCGTATACGTAAATATCGAAGTCGCAAGGCAAATAAATTGTAACGTATCGCAAATATTAAAACGTACAGTAAATGTTGGAATTCTCCGTCGTTCAGAAACGTCACCGACAATGGCAGACATAAAAAGAAAACGTCTCAAGGTCTGTTAGCAAGATTGCAATATCGAGCATCCATGAACATACTTTCATCCTTATCTCACAATAAAATATTTTACCAAGAATATTCGCTTCTTAACTGTACGATAAAAAATAACATTTCCAGAAATATGCATTCACAGAATCACAAACAGTTGTATGTCAAATTTACAGTACTACGTTTTTGTAACAGTTTTTCAAAATCGTGAATGTAATTTCTAAATAAACATCGTTGTACTCTTTGAACTAACACTAACCGAAAAATGTGTCAGGCGTGCTTGCAGAGCTTTTTCCCGCCTCCCCCGCCACCGATCAACGCGCCGCCACCTCGAGGCAACAACAACCTGACGTACTCGAGTCCGCCTAGTCCCGAACCGGTTTGCGAACGAGAGCGACGAGGCAGCAAGCGTCGGGAGCATTCTCTGCACAGATACGCGTAAGGATTTCTGTTGGATCACCGAAACCTGGGTACGTTCGTATGCGTACGAGCGCATGAAATGATCTTTCGCGAATAATCGCGCCTTACGTTGCTCGCGGTGAACGCGAGCGACGGCTACTTTCACTGCCGATGGAATTTCGACGTTCGAGAGAAGATACGGAGATGCCTGGGTCCGTTTCTGTACGTCAACTGTGCATGACCCGAGAGCGAGGATGTCAAGAAAAAGGAATCGAATCAGAGGGCGAAATGAGGAATACTCAACATTCTTTATTTTCTATTTCGAACTGTATATACGTTTCTAACATTATGTCGGAAATTGCGAGTATTGTATTATAGTTATTTATTTTATTCTTCGACAGTGAGGCACAATATAATCGCTGCTTTCACGAATGCGTTTAGCGCGGCGGACACTTGCCCGTTGAAACTCCTACATTGGGTCATCGGTAATTCAGTAGGAATGAGTCAATTTGAGGCGTTTCTCATTGAACATTGTCCCCGACGTTCGCCTCAAGAGAGTCGTAGAAGCCGACAGTGAAACCTGACCTACTTTTGGTTTACTGATTTTCATGTATCCAGCTCGAAAGATGCACCGATGAAATTATTTTTCCACGAAGCCGAACGTTTCGAACGGACAGGTGAATTCGGTGAACAGTGGAGAACAGCATTTTACATCATTTCGATAGAAAGGGTACTTTCAAAGAACGTTTGATTCTGCTGGGTTACGTTAGGGACAAAACCCCTTCCTCGGCTGAGTACATGTTTAATCGCGATGAAACAAGTACTTCAGTGGGCAGTCTAAATTCACGCGCACTGCTACGTCTGTGATCGCGTCGACGATAGGAGAACCACAATTATTTGCATATCAGTCACGGGACGACGAGCGAGACGACGTTCCGACAGTTTTGGGAATTCGAGTTCCTCGCAGAGAACGCGCTTTCTCCTAAACGGCGGTTTTTCACCGAATTTCAGAGGATCTTGTATATTTTAATATAACGTACTTTTTATACCAGAACGCGAGACATTGAATGCGATGATGTAACATATTTAACCTATTCTCATACATGTACGTATAAAACTCACGTTTCAGCACAAACAACGCACTGACCTTTGTACCATTGATTGCTTTTTGACACGTTCGTAACAACCAACTATGTAGTGGAAAAATCTTAGTTTTGTCTCGAGAAGGGAAAGATGAACTTGTTGTAAAGTTCACTCTTATTTCGTTACTTTGGCCAACTCGAATTTCCAAAACGAATCGCCTTTGATAATATTGTACCATACCGATAAATAATACAAATCCTATCTCGCTTCCTGACTGCCAAAAAAGGTGGCGAGCAGGATCGTGTTACGTTTAAGAAGACTGACTCGTCGAAAAAAGTATATAGTTCGGTTCCAGTGTGTTTATTTATTCATTGACTTTCTTGCACCTGTTTCACATACCTTTATTTAAGCGTAACCACAAGCATGTATGCCTATACCTGTAGCGCATATTGTAATATAGTAATTAGGCTTAATCATTGTATAGTCATCGGGCGAAAAGGAGTCACCGGAAATGTTCAAAGAGGAGGATGAACGTAACATTTATGAAGTCAAGATTATAAACGTTATTAATCCACCAAATCATGCAACAGTGGCAGTTTATTATTTTACGGTGAAAAGTTGTACAAATGTCGCGGAAAATGACGGTTTCATTACACAATGGCTGCTCCTTTTGTCTCCGGTGATAATCTATTTCTCTATCTCTGTACCGACGTCGCCTTCTCAAGCAAAGATGATAAATGTCGCAAGGATCGTGAAGTTTTTCGTTCCAATTCCATTTTTCTCCGCAAGGGAAAAACGAATTGACAATACAGGGATGAGACAACAATAATAACTAACGCGTACGTGTAAGAACCAACCACATTGTGATATGAAAGAACGTGGGAGCTCGCGCTCGTTCCTGGAGTCACGGCTGACGGGAGACAAATATAAAAGGAAACAATTGATCTCGTTTGCGGAACTAAAAAGAAAAAAAAAATAACATCGAGCTTCAGGAAACTATCATTGCTCAAAGTTTGTACGATTAAGGGTCGGTTGATAAATTGATTAAGAGCGCGTTTCTAATTACGTTTCGACCGTGACCCCTCGAACCTCACGCGGTTCTTCCAAGCGTTTAAAATGAGGTACCAGTTCGTATAGAAACTTAATAATGTAAGGGAAAAACGCGAAGCGGTCATCAATCTTCTACAACGATTCGAACTTGTATATCGACGATATTGATTAGAGTTAAAACATGCGTCAGTGTAGCTAACAAGTATTGCTAAAGAAACGAAGTCACTTACCGTCTTTTAGGTAGAACAGCGACGAACTATCCTCTCTCCTGTGAGCTTAGTATAAATATTCGCGGTTGTGCTTTCGCGTAGGCCACCGGATGAGTGACGTTGATATTATAATTTTGCTATTAGACGTGTAATAAGTCGCGACGAAGACTATACAAAAACAAAGTCAACTCATCGGCGGCATTGATTTATTGTAATTAGTGATGCCGATAAAGTTTCTCAGTGAATATAATTACGACTAAGGTAGATTAATTACAAATCTTTTAGACGATCCACATCTTCCAGAATCGTAAACGTTGCGAGGTTTTCGTTTAGTAGAAACAAAATTTACAATCGTGTTCAAATTTGCTGAAGGTTAATTAAATCGTTAATTTTCTTGTATAGTTATGACACATCTTTATTTGTTATTTACAAATTATTGACGTTTAGACTCTAAAATGTAATGCCTTATACAAACCTTTCTTAACTCATGTTCCATCTATTAAGTACAACTTACAAAAGCGAACGAATACACTTGTAATATATAATAAATTATCACTACACTATGTAACACAATAACCAATTTATAATCTTTGCTTTGAGTATTGTTAACAAAGATGCAAATTGCTATGGCTGAAAGTCGATAATTTGCAAACGATGAATAAAAGCTGGTTTGAAGTGGACGAATAATAAGGAATGTATAGAAAATAATTTATTCTCCGGCGTCGATAATGCGGCGCACGCGGTGCATGACGAAAGGAAATTAATAGTAAATTCAAGGAGAAAAGTATGAGGAAGGATAGGTTTATGGAGGTACGGCATGAGGCGAAGGATTCGCCCTTATATACCCGCCGTTACGTGTATATGTATCCTTTGTGCGGGGCATCGGACTCCCTCGTCGCGCCGCGTGCGTTGTTGCGCGACATTCGGAATAACACTGATAAACAGCATTCGAGGCACGAAGCTCTTTAAATCCTCGATCATAAAAAAGGTTCCTTTGATTCAATAATGTCCCTTCCTTTGACGTAACGCGCATTTCAACCATTAGACATTTCTTTGTCCGCGTTTCGCTTCATTTCACCAACGGGACTATAAATGAAGGGTTTAAGCATTTTATACGAGATGCGAAAAGTTGCGGCGAAACCGAAGCGCGTGCGCTTTTGATCGGTCGTGCGGGAGGCGCTCGAGGAGTCTCGATTTATCAGAGGCGATGGTATTACGAGATTTTCGCGTGTCTCGCCGACGTGAGCAAAAAGCCTGAGCCGGTGCGTAACTTAATCGTTTAATCGAGCGTGCGTCTGTAAGTGTCTGTGGGATAGCGCAAATGCCGGAATGCGCCCACGTAACGTGCGACTAGAAACACGTTCGAGTGACATTATTGCGGCGGTTCGTCGTGGGCTTAGCGCGTTAAGCTCTTATTAATACAGGTGTACATAGCGTCTGTAATTTATATATATTATATATATAGTATACGTAATGTTAAACAATTCCCGGCATCTTACGAGAGCGCCGGAGGCTGTACATACTTGTAAAATATTTGTAACAGGTACCGCTGAATGTAATTACTATCGACAATGTTGTTGAGTACCGAGATGCATATTTGATATTTGTGTGCCTGTAACCTTTTGTATGCTAACGAAGATAGAGACGATGAAACGAACTATACATATAAAAAGATAAATAAATATACATACATTATAGAAGAATATACGAGTATATCGGTACTGTACACACACACACATCAGACGACGATGAAATAAATTTTAGTGAACCGAACTCACCTGCCTGTCGCATCTTCATCCTCCTCCCGCATGCGCTCCCACGATAAGCTGCATTTTTCGCGCTTCACGCGCGATTCGACGCCGGACAACGTGACGAAAATCAATTAAATTCACATCGGCCGGTGAAACGCGCGGGCATCAATTAACCGGAACAGGGCAGCGGTTCGCAGGAAATTCGTTTCAGTTCGCTCGTCGCATTTTACCTCGCGTAATGGTTTCCTGCAGTCGCGCTGTCCCTGCGGTCTTCGCGCTTCGTTTGACGCCTTCTCCTTTTTTCCCTTTGCCGAAGATGCATACCGAGCGCGAGAAAAAATGCCACAGGCCATAAAGTCCAAAGGAGCATGTCCCGCGTGAATTAAAGAGAGCCCCGCGAAAAGCGCTCTCGAGTCATTAAAAACGTGAACGTCGTTCTGGCTATTAGAATGACACATGGCGTCGTTGACGGTGCCAAATTAGCGCGGTGAGGGAGCCGCGTCGTTGCGCCGCGACTCCCGGTCTCCGCTCTTCCCAAAAGTTTCGTCTTTCGCGCATCCGCGGGGCGAACTCGCATACGCGTTTTCAAATTTGTCAAGGAAACCGTACGTTATTTTTGCAAGCTGACGAACTGCACAGAAATTTATCTAAACGTAATTGCAATCGCACGTGAATTTTGATAGAAAAAGCCTTAGACACAATCGTGATTTATTCAAGAGAAAAATTTCAATAATTCTTACCAGACAAGTTAATTATATTGCGCGAATAATATCTTAAGAAGCATGTAATCAATTTAATTTCTGGGAAACATATCCCAGCCAATTTAGATGATTGAGGCGATAGTAGATGTAACTCATTTATGAAATCACGGTGCATTAACCGCTTTTCATGTCAATTCAGAACGCACTTTCTCCTCGTTTGCATCGAAGGCGTTTCGATAATCGAACCCGTCGAAGATGCAAACGCCTCTAAGGATATGCGCGATTGTTCGAGTGTTCAGCGAAACCAATGTCTCGCAAAATCATTAAAAGGTTTTAACAAAAGTAGTGCAATTGTCTACAAAAAGTGCAGGCTGCGGGATGAAAAGGCTCTCCAGAGAGACTTTCGCCATCCACCGAGGCAAACCCGAGTATTCGCCTTGACGTTAGTCGCGCGACATTTTTATTCCATACGAATGAAATACTTTGCCAGCGAAAAAAAAATTTCTGTGTATGCCATAGTTGAGTTTATATATATATATATATATAAATGCGATATTCAAAGGTCGAGGTTCGCAGACAACAAGGACGTGGCTCCTTCTTGCTTTCCAGCGCTCGGTGTAGAAAGGAGCGCGAGAGGTCGTCGGGAGAGGCTAAGCGTAGGCTATGCTGGGCATATTTGCGTGAACCGCGGAGTGGGGCGGTGAAAAGCTTTTGTTGGCGGAAACGTAAGGGCAGTTTTTTTCCTGAGAGCCTTACATTTATTTCGTACGACTTAATCCGACTTCAGGCAGGAATGTGTGCCTTTCCTTTAATTTTCCTGCCTCGCCACAGCAGGCCGACCGAAATAATTAATTAAATGTTTTCGTCAAAGCGCAATCCACGACGTTTCTCCTTTTTCGTCTTTGCGCTTCGCCGAAATAACGACGTTTAATTTCGTTTCTTAATTAATCAACAATTTTCAACACGCGTCCGCACCGCGTTCCGTCCTTTTTCATTCGCGCGGTGGCTTTCGGGGCGCGTTTGCGCCGGTGTTAAAAGCGGCGCAAAAATAATGCGTCATGCCAGAGGACGTCAGACGGTCTCTAACGATCCGGCGAGAGTGCTAGCGGGAACCTGACGCGCGCCTGGCTCCGGGAGAATTTGTCTTCCCCAGAGTTCCCCGTTTGACACTGGATGCTTCCTGACACTGATGACTGCCGGGAAAGGATGACTGGCGCCTTGACTCTGTCTACCCTAATAGCGTCACCAATTTCGCCTTCTGTCAACCGTAGTTCCGCAAGCGTCCCGCGAAAATATGACTATCGCGCAGGAGTGAGAGCGGCAGACGCGCCGGGACCCGTAACCGCTCTACCGTGCCCGACAATCTGTATCGCCTTCAATTACCGCACGATTCGTCATCCCGTTTTAAATTTACAGGGCGTTCAACGCGCGATTCGATGGACAGCGAGATACCGCGTGTTTGGCCCGCGATAAATCATCCGTGGCCGTGTAACGTGGCACGTTACATTTCGGTATGACAAATAGCCGGCGAGGCCGATTCGATTAGCGGTCGCTCGAAGATCGTCGAGTTCTGCCTGGAAAGTGACGCGGCGCGTTGAATCATCGCCGGCCGCGCGTCTTCCCGCGGTGGCCAGGGGCTCGCGTTTTATTGTACCGGATGGGGGTCCCGAGCCATTCAAATGCGCAGCCGAGATTCCAACCGACACTCGACGTCGTGCCGGGCAGCGGACCGACCGCTGCGCGTCATCCAATTCCGCAACGAGCCGGCTCTCGCGTTACACGCATTAATCGGCCCTCTCGAGAACCGCCGTCTGCGACAATGCCGATCGCCGTTGGAGGACTCTCCTCGCACGGGACGCGAATGACTCATTCTTTCGATGAGCGAATGCGCTTTACCCTGCCGTGAAACGCGCGCTGATCAATGGGCTAATTAAGGCGTTACGTTTAATCGAGGGCGCTCGACATTTTGCTGATCCCTTTCGCACGCTCGGCCGCACCGTCAATTTTCCATTCCGGCGAATGTTTTATGCATCGGTTGCTCCGATCCTTCCCGTAGAAAAGACAAAAAAGGGAAGGAGTTCTGGGGGGGGGGGGGAGAAGATGCCGTGCGTAATGGCTGTCGAATAATTTGATAATAACTCGAGATCTCCCTGTCCACTCTCCCCCATTAGAATAATTTAACATAATGACATAACATTACGGCATTATCGCGTTACGGCGACAAGCATGACACCGCCGCTTCCCAAGGCATTATACGGGTCGTCCCGTTTCTTAAACGCGAGCACAATATGCTGTAGAAAATGAAACGAAAATCGGGCGTCGTTAACGACTGGTGTATTCAAATTGAATAAACGCGCAACGCTGGGTAAATCGGCGCGTGAGCCGGACACGGTAATTTCCATTTCACGCGATACGCAATCGAGTGAAAGTAACGTCGCCGCGAAATGGCAAAATCGTAATGAGTCAGCCACTCCCCGACGAGGGGAAAAAATCGTGGACAACCTGCTTCGGCTCGTAAAATAGCCGAGAAACTCCGGAGGGTCAAGTAGGTCCAACCTTCGACACAATGTAACGAGTCGCGTGTAGCTACGTGTATCGTTACGAGCCATTATGCGCGAGGTGGCGAGACAACTTGTTCTTCGCCGCGCTCGTTATCCACGCTACGTACACGGCCGGGTAAAAGAGGCGGCGAGGCCCCTCGCCGCGCCTCTCCTCCGCCTCTCGCTCCCTCCCCCACCCGTTTTCTTTCCTCCGGTGCGTCTTCGTTTAATGAATAATATATGGCGATGACTGTCTGCATTGTTTTGCGTACGCACTCGCGGAGAGGAGGGCACCGGATGCTGCGCGCGGTCTCGTACGTCTACGCCATTTCCCGCTACGTGTCCCCCCGGGCGAAAGGGCGCAGGGGTGGCGTTTCGCGACAATGCCTTCAAAGTTCCGACGATGTTTCCTCCGACACAGGGGAGGCCGTCGCGACGGAAGCGTTAACCGTGAGAAATCGAATTCCCCTGGATAAATGAGATGTTTTTATTGCGAATGTCGAATTCTTCTGTCTTTTTGGCTTCTGCGTTCCGAAGACTTCTCAAACAATTCCGACTTTCCAAATAGCTCTGTGTGTACACACGCGTGAGAAACGGCGCGCAATATAGACAACTGAGTTTTCCCCGGTTTTGCAGAAATACAGGACAGTGTTTTAAGGAGCACTTTTATTCAAACTTTTGTAGAACCTTTATTTTATAACGCGACTTCTTTCTCTTCAATATTATTTCATTCGCACCTTCAACCTTGGTTCGCACGTTCCATCTTAGAACATACGTAGAATGTTGGTAACGTAAACAGGATTCTTTTACAAAATATGAACACAGAAATTTTAATATGAAGCTGATGAAAGTAAGCTTTCCTTCCTGTGTACTTGCAACGTATAACGTGTAGCGAAAGGATTAAAAATTTCATTCTTCGCAAGTAAGTACGATAATACAGTTTTTTACAATTTGCAATTGTACGGCTAAAAGTTAGACGAGAATGTAGTATTATAAATATTCATTTCGCTGAAGCAACGCGTAAGCATCATTAAGTGGATTTGAAAAATGTTCAATATTCATCCTCCTCTTTGCTGTTCATCACGCTTTAATGAAGAGTGTAAAAACCGCGTGAACGAGCAATGTTAAAAAACATTTTTGATATTAATTAAAAAATGCCGCGTGTATAAAAAAAAAGCGTGCACAATTTATTTCGTCAAACACTAACAGTATATTTTCCACGTTGTTTGGGAAATTTACGATTATCGCATGCCCAAATATTTTCTCTGGCGTCGCTGAAGCGGAGCACTAAACAAAGCCAGTGGCATTTCGGAGTTTCAGACGGAGCGAGTGCTCACAACTCCAGTTATGACTGAGACACAAAAAACGCCGCGTTTCACGAGCCATCAAACTTAACACGACGAAATGCAGATAGATCGTGGGAACGTCTAAGCGTGCGGTTGCGGGTTTTAAGGCCGGCGGCCCTCGTCGCGGAAAATTTCACTGAAACTTTCACGTCCTCCCGCCACGAGAACCGAACGCGTTACCGAGCGCTTACGAGGGCCATACGGGGACTTTGAAGAGTAGCGGCCTCTCCTCGAATTATATGGGAGCCATGAATTATGCATTCACGAATTATAAAATTGGCGAAGCATTATATCGACCGCGCTCTTTTCACCACCTCTTTCAAGCGTCTGACATGTGAGACCGTGCATCCACTTTTCACATTCAGCGTTTCGTGCCGTACAAAGGAGGCAAGAAATCATGAAAAATTAATCGTCAAAAAGTAAAATGAGCGGTGACAAATTAAATGAAGAGTATAAAAAGCGATCGATATATAACCATTACAGAAATTTGATTAGTCCGAATAAAATGCCTAAAAAATGGTCTTTTATAGAATCCAAATTCAATGCAACTATTAATAACTTCTTCGCGTCCGAAGTTACAATTTAATTAACATTGTTCCCCGAAAGTGTTGAGCTCCCTCGATAACGGCTTTTATCGGACTTTTTATTCCCGAGGTAATTTGCACGTAATATCTTCGTGCGACATAATATATCGTCGAAAGCGCGTCTAGCCAGATATGCTTTCCTTCCATTCGCGGCGAGTCGATGCGAAACTCACGTGACGTATCGCCGTATAATATCGTTATGATAGCGGCGGCTGGCCACGAACGCTCGGAATGGTTTTGATACATCAAATTACAGGGACCGCGGAACGCGATAAGTTGTGATCGCCGTCTCCACTTCCGAGAATGGAATATTCATTTTTCCCTCCGCGTTGCTTTCGCGTTTCCAAGAGATACGGACAGGAACGGTCGGGAATGAACGATATCTTCTTTAAACTTAAGCTCGTATTTCGCGTTACCTTTCAGTCGTGAACGACGATTCGTATCGTAGTGATTTGTAAACGCACGTTTCGCGGAAACGCTCCACGTGCGATTGTAACGGGATCACCGTTCATTCATCCTTTCCGCAAAGGCGTCGCCGCAGGATGTAACAGTGAAGAAGACGCTGAACGTCGTATCGCTGGTTCGATGAAATTCAGTCGTAAGCTGTAATTAAATTGACTTTTTTTTCTCGTCGGGGTTCTTGCGTCTTAACGACACGAATTATCCCATTCAGCTGGAGCGTATATGCACCTCCCCCTCCCCCTGCGAGTACCTTGGCCGCGCCAGGGGTCAGCGTTACGTCCGTGGGTTAATAGCTTGATAATGTTAATGATCAACCCGCCGACCCGGCACGCCGCTCGAACCCGCCGGCACACGCGCCGTGATTGTCAATGCGGAACGAATATCAAAGATGCTTTGTTCGGAAAGGTTCGATAAAGTTTTAACATGACGCCGCGTTGCTCGCCTCTCGCTGCGTTTATCAAAGGAGCTTTGTTCACGGCCAGCGGGAGAAGATAAGGCGGCGACTTTTCAATGAATACGTACAATGTTTCCTAAAAGCTTAATCTAGTTCGGTCTCCGGGTATTCGCTCTTCGCCGAGGATGGTGCTGAAATGCCGAGGCTTAAATAGACTATGATCGACATTTTTTTCCGTATTCAGTTTTAAACGCGTACTGTTTTAACGACGAAAGAAATGCATTATTTAATTTGTTTGTCTTTTTTTTATAAAATATAAATATTTCTTAATTATGCAATTAATTTGAATGAAACATATGTGGAGTGTAACAGTTTAATAATGTTTGCTCGATACACAGAAATTGTTGGGTATTTTGAATGGAAATGATTTATGGTTGAATGGTGCTTGTTTTGAAGTATCAATTTTAATGAATGATTCGGACCTTCGTGCCGTAACAAAAGCTTATTTCACCTCTCGACAATATGCCCAGATGTCTGAACGCAATGTTAAAAATAATGACGCGACATTCCCAGACCAACACTCGAGTGTTTACGCTTTAACTTACGAAGGAGATCTTATTTGAATTTGATTCAATTTGGGGGGTCTACGTGAATAATTTAAATGTTGTCTAAAAGTAGACAGTCCACAGACTATATTTAATTGTGAATAATGTTTTGTGATAAATGCTTACGATTTATTACGTAATAAGTGTTTGTACAAAAAACTACTATCGTCCATAATTCCTTATTTTATAAAAAATAAGAAAGGTATGCAAACTTGTTCTGTATAAATCTATAAAATTGCCAATTAACAAATGTGTATGTTTTTTACCACAAACGCATTGCACAAAGAAGATTATGTGTGTTGTAAACATGTATTTAACGAATATTGATATTTTTACACACACACACACACATATGCTGGTCATATTATTACATTTTCCTCGTACACGGATCACATGGAATACCATAAATACAGTTTTCAGATAACATGCCTGCCGATGACTATTGCAAACATAAACTAATTTAACCGGATATTTTCCACAATTTAGTTCGCACAGAAATTTCTTTGCCCGAGATTCCTTCGCAATTTCTCCAGAAGAAATAAAGTACTCAGCGCACCGATACCCGGCAAAGCAATACAGGGCAATTCGAGCTAAGGCGAAAGTCTATCCGACACCGGGGAAAACAGTCAACGAATCTCTATCTTCCGAACAATCCTACTGTTCCATCTCCCCCCTCCCCCCCTCCCGTCCTGTCCTTTACACCCGGATCGACGTTACTCTCCCGCTGAACCTTTCCTCTGCTCCCCGGCTTATTTCGTCAACCTCACCGCAGCGCATTTTCCGCCCCCTTTCGGCTACCCCACACCACGCGTTGCCCGGGTCCGGCGTGCGCGGGCGCCGGGGCAGCCTCGGTCGCCGCAGCCCAAATCAGATCATACGCGGTGTGGCCCCGGGGGCGCCGGCCC
>JABFPT010001763.1:10164-22514 GCA_022817245.1 Nixonia krombeini
CCGGACTTTTCGCGGAAACTTTCCTTCCAACTTCAACTATTTGATCGCGCAAACATTTTTGAAGTTCGGGAAACATATTAATCCCGCGTAGAAATATCCGGAGTAAAAACTGAATCGGCAAGTGGTCTAAGGATTTCATTTCGCAATTTACTCGCTTTTTTTTTCTCCATTTTCCCTCTGCTTTTTGATCATTTTCGCATTCATTGATAATTGCCTGGCGACTAAAAAATTACGAGTACGATGAGGAAATGTATATAAACTGTAGAAAAGTTTAAACTGCTTTGCTCGCAGCGATATATTTTATTACCGGTGGAGAACACGTACAGATATATAATGTAATATATCAGCAGTGCGGTGCGCCTTTGGCTGAAAAATCAGTCATCGTGGTCGTAAAATAAACGCAAGGGAAAGAGAAGAGCTTCCCGCCCGCCTTTCAGCGCTCGCCGGAAAAAGACATCCGCGGTAATGCGGAGATACAACCCATCCATCCTACTTCCTTCTGCCTCTTCGACCGAAGTAAAACTCGGCTGCGATGCGGAGCCAGTCGCAGTGGACGAACAGCGGTACTTGAACCATCGACGAGACTGATTCAGCATCAAGGGCCGAATCGTGGCAGGAGCGTCGCGGATCGATTTGCTGTCAGGGCAGATTAATGCGCTGCACCTGTCGCGATTATTTTGCTTATCGTGTAATGTCCGCTTGTCATAATTGCCAGATGCAATTGTGCGCACTCGTTCTATCGTGGTTGCAGATTTGCGGCGGCGCGTTACGCAATGGAGAAATATTCCCTTACCCGGAAATTCGCTGAGCTTATAAAATTAATCGATGACGAACGCAATTATTTACTTTGCGTCGTTGAAATATTGCATTTTCATAGTATGGAAAAGCAATTCGTGATGTTGGTAGAAAGTCAAAGAAAAGCGTAGTTTTTATCTAAAATTCTCGATAACCGGTTCATATTTTTCATACGGACTCTGGCGAGATTCGAGGGTGGTGTTGGTGCACCGAAAATCATTAACCGTTTCGGTAACGTAGAAAGAGTCGCTGGTGCGCCATCGACAACCATAAATTAATTCATGAAAAGTATTCTTTGACTAATGTGTATACTGTAATGTTCAGTCAAGTGTCCTAGAAAGGTAGTAGTGCAGCCGATGCGCTATGCTAAAAGGGCATAAGTTAGTATGCAAATTAGGTACAAAACACAGGGGGTAGTTAATATTGACTGCAGAAAGAAAACTACGGGATCAATGACAAGGTAAGTTAAATCTCTTTAGAGCTAAGTCGGGAACACTGCTTGAGTTCATGCTATGGTTTGGGGACAGAGACTCGGGTTATTAAAAATTCTACAGTGAAATGTCTTGCAGGGCCGACGTCGAGAGCATCACATTTCAAGTTCTTGTCATGGCTTAGGTCCAGGCGATTACTGTGAAGGAATCGTAGCAATAGACACAGTAGAACCTCTGTAGGACCAGAGTCGAAAGCACGTGTGAAACTTTTGTCAGGGTTTGGGAGAGTAAGCATTGTAAATGGATAGTAGTGGTATTAGGATTCGATACAGTAGAAAATAAGTGACTATTTAGCCATTAAACAGTAGTATCTTAATTAAAAAATAGTTCTTCTTTGTAGATATATGCATTTTTGAACGCATTTTTTCGAACAAATGAAAATCATTGAAGGTAGAAAGACACTTTGGTTGGAAAAGGTACTGTTATTTCACTCTGCATATTGTAAAATTAGCACGTTGAGTGTCGCACGTATTTTGCGTGATTTGTCCATGGCATTTTTTATCATGCGTACAATTTTGCCGATCACCGATAACCCCGCTGCCGCTACAAACAAATCGAGTACCGGTAATCAACGGCAATCAACGTGTTAAGCAATCGAACGTAAACCACGACTTCTCAACGACGTGTTAGGGTTAATTTTCCCTAATTCACTTAACGTTATCCACTTCAGTTTTTTTGCATGTGAATCTCTCCAAGATGACCAAACATGGGTCTCCCTGGATACAACCGCATCCGAGAAGATGAAAAACAATATAGAAAAAAGTTTTCGATTAAGATCAAGTTGCATAAAATGATCAGAAATCCTTGTCAAAAACTTAACTTGTCCGCTTTCATTTTTTCGTCAGAACAAGAACCAGTACTAGTCTGGCTCCGAGAAAGAGCGCTTTTTAACGCGACTTAACTTCCCCCGTTATACGCGCTAATGCAACATGGAACGCGGTATTCTGTTGCCGAAGATGCAGGCGAAACATGTACCGTGCACCATTGTGCATCTTTCTCCCCTTCTCGGTCTTCAGCTTTCTTTCAGCGCCGTACACTTCCCGAGAACTTTGTTTCCAAAGACTCTCAACCTTTTTCCCTCGCGATAAAAGCCGATCGACGGCCGTATGGAGAGCACGCGTACGGATTGCACCGGTTCGGAAAGGCGATCCCCTTGTGTATCTCACTATTGATATTTTTCTGATAATCAGGGACACGATAACATTGGTCGAGCTCGGAAACTATTTCCTATTCCCATTTCTACCGTAATTACAACTCTATTGTTGCAATCGCCGATCAATATTATCGGAATCTGTCGGGAAAATTATTCTTACATCTTGAAACAGGAATACGTTTGATTTTCCGAACACTCGACTCTCTCTACACGTCAATTTTCAATAATTTCCCTTGTTTTCTCTACAACCGTCTTTTCCACGCGACGAAATGAATTCGAGTGATCTGCATATTCTAATAACTGAACTGTGTCATTTGAAGCTGTGTACTTGCCGTACCTCTCTCTCGCATCCTCTTAAGCACATATTCACGCGCTGAACTGAAAAATAGAGGAGACAATGCATCTCTTCTTCTGCAGTCGAATCCGTTATGAATGTCAAATATTTGCGACAAGTGCACCGCTGCGCAAAGTAAACCCGTCGTGCACGACAGAATCTGTATCGCGAACTTCTTTAAAATACCTGACTCGAACGTTTTTACCCCTTTCGGTAATGAATATTCCAGAGTGAAAAGACTTTCTCATGCTAATACGATAATTTTATCATACATTTATCATGCATTTTGCCTTCGTAATAACAACACGTGTGTATTCAAACTTGTATAATAATAGACGAAATTCATAAATTGACGCTACATGTTAAAATTGTGCTACGTGAATCTGTCCTTCTCTTTCACTTACAACCTCGCATCGACCGCTCCTTGTCCGCAGAGCTTGAATCAAATGCATATAATAGCTTCTAATTTGTAAGGTAATGCAAACTGGAACGTAAATAATTCAATGTTCACGAATAACCGCACTCGCCCGTACATACGTTTGCGGAATAATTTAATTACAAACTTAATGTTAATTTTTAAACTACACAAGGTTCACTTTTAACTGCACGAAAACGGGAATAACGGTAGACGCAAATATAGATCACGACGATAGCGTCAGCATTTTATCGTACTTTAATCAACACCTTTAGTGTTGCGGAACTGCTGATTATCACACCCAAAATGGAATATTCGTTTTGCACGAGAAAATTAATTAAGGCACAAATGTGAGATACGCCGAAAGAATGTCATAGCGGTAAAAAGGACAATTTTGCTGGAGAGAACGGTGAGTATACGTGGATTTAATAATCATCGTCGTAATTTCGAACTAACAATCTTGCCGGTGTTCCACCGCAATTTGCTTGACTGAAATTAGGCAAGCGAAATGCACTTGCCACTGCGATGCGCGTGTCAGGTCCTGTGGACGCATCACGCGTGGGACGCCGCTTTTGTCGTTACCATCGGTGCGTTCCAGTTCCGCTACGAACCTTCGGCGTTTATCCCGCGTTGCAGGAATTACGAACCGCCCTGCACTTCGAGCAACGTCACGGTGTAAATCCACGCCGGATGCGTCGAAACGTTTGCCAAACTTGGCCAAGCGTAATTAAAGAGACGCAGCGGTTCTGGGAAACCGGTGCGAGATTCATCGAGTGTATCGATCAGTGGAATATGCACGGTGGGAAAATCCAAGACACGAAATACCGCAGCCACCGACCGGCCAACCGGGCAAAGGTCCGTCCACGCGCGAGGCGGTTGAGAGGCGAGCAAGTCATGGAAGTTCCGGCGACCGCAGTGCGTTTGTAGCAATTAAGCGGCCGTTGGAACTTGTTGCCACGTTGCACTTCCCGTACAAGCGGTTGCAGTTTCAATTTTTGCATTCGCCCCTGACTCAGCGTTTTGCCAGCGCAATTTCTCCAACTTTCATACCTCCCTCGAAGGCGTTGGCGATATTTAAT
Organism: Nixonia krombeini; assembly: GCA_022817245.1. NCBI lineage: Eukaryota > Metazoa > Arthropoda > Insecta > Hymenoptera > Scelionidae > Nixonia > Nixonia krombeini. Next base: position 14,432 of record JABFPT010001763.1, read on the forward strand.
GCCGCCGACCTCGTTACTAGCTTCTCTGATATAGTCCCCCTCCCGGCGCCATCCTACGAAAACTTTGACGACCGAAGTGCAACGCGGGTGAAAAATACGAGACGAGTCGCGCTCTCCAGAATTCGACGCGTTATCTCGGGACCTAGTTGCAGTTTGCTCGTGCGCGCTCGCGTGTTTGTGCGAGGAAGCCTCGTGCCGCTACACGCGATATACCTAACCGTACGCCATAACCTTACCGGGTAATTTACGAAGCGTTCGAATACAGCCGCGAGTGCACGTCCTCCCTCGACCCGTCATATTATTGCGAGCGAAACGGCGGGAGAGCAAACAAGCGAGGGAGGCGAAGCCGTAGTTCCTCGACTCGTCGACGGGCATTTCCGTTTAAAGACGCCCGCGATATTCTCTGCTCCAATGAGGATGAGCCCATAACTTCCGTTAACTTGAACAAACCCGTGCTCGAACGGCCCGAGTACACCCTTCGACTTTCCGTAACTGCGTCTAACCGCCGGATATGGCGCACTGTATGCAAAATCCGGATGTCACGTCCGAGACACCTTGACCCGAGTCGCGATGGTCGTCCGACAAGCGGCGAAGAACTTTTCACAGCCGCCGAGTTCTTTTACCTGGCTCGGTCGAGTGGATTTAGCGGCGCTGATGGAAACGCGACCGGGGCTGCCGGTAAATGGCTGACATGAGTGGAAAAATAATGGCAATCAATGGAAATCAAAAGACGCGTTGACAAATTCCTCGATTTTATCGATTTTAGCTTCGACATTGTAGCACATGTGAATTTATCGAATGAAAATAATTTTTTCAATCACATAAACGCTATTGAAAATGTATTAAGGTCAATGAGATTATTACAAATGTTGTTACACTGGCGAACATACTGCGTCATGTACAATGTTGATATACCAACATATGACATGTGATTTTACACTTTACAAGTATCGAATTCAAAATCGTAACCGCTTTAGAATATGACTGATCTTAATCGCATTTAACGAATCTGATCGTTAATGACGCATCACTTGTTTCTGTAATCTCGTCAAATGAGTAATGTAAAACTATTTCCAAATAACGGGATCGCGAATTTCACAAACAAAATATACAAATAAATATTCGTTAAAATCAAGTCAATGAAATTCCCATTAAATTCTCTGCTAATACTTCAGATACCATCAATTAGAAAATGAATTATCGTTGAGTGAATGAAGATCCCTGTTTTATAAACTCTTGTTCATTAGTGGTGATCAGAACAAATAAACGACTTGTATGCTCCAATACAGATTGATATATATATATATATATATATATCATGCAAAAATCAATATATATATGCAAAAAAAGAATTAAACTAGCCAACATATGCCCAAAGATAAGTTAAACTAATGTCAATTTTGTTTCAATAATGTGGACTTCAATCATAATTTTGAACGACCTTCATCTTTTCACATATAAGTGTCGTTGCCCCAATATTCAAAACGGTCCAAAATGACGCATCACCTCTAACATACTTGTTACAGAGTCAACCTTGTTTGTAGCAACATTTTGCTTACTAACTGAAAGCGTTATATGCATAGACACATTTACATACTTCCCAACAACATTTTACCGAGTGTTTGCAAAATTACCGGTTTATTACAAACAGTCTATTTTTCTCTGTATCTATAAACTATTGACAAATAAACAGTTCAATTTCTTCCAAAACTTGCATCTTATTAGTAATGAACAGCCCAAATAACAAATAAAACTTACAAATTCGTATCTGCTGTACGACACATAGCGAGAGGTACATATGATATGGCAGTTTACCTGAAACAAACAATCAACTATTAGTTAAGAGACATTTCAAAACAATTTAAAAAGTTAAGTTAGCAAGGAAATCGCATTATAGGAATAAAGTAGCATGATACCGAATGCGACTGAAATTTTCATTCGACTTTCATTTTATTTAGAGACTGTAAGAAATATGTCAAATTCGCGTTAAGGGGAATTAAGGTTTCCATTTACCAAGCCAATATTGTGCTAAATATTAAAGTTTCTACGGCTCGTTTACGAACATGAAGATCGTATAACGATATTAGAGGCACGGCGGAATACGGCCCGGAAGTTATAATTTCGATAACGTTGTGCTCCCGTCAAAATGTAAGCCGGAAGGTTATAAATTTCAGAAACACACGTTACTTCAGTAATTATAACATCTCCATATTGAAAGCAACTTTAATAGAGTTGTAAAGTAACCGCGTCGCTTTTTATGGTAAGTTCAATATAGGAAATTCTAACCTCAAAACTTTCTCCGATTCACTGCATTCGCGATCATTGGCCAATGAGATTGGTAAAAGTTTACGGATACCTAAAAGAAGTGAAAACAGACCCAACCTAACCAAAGCCTAAAACCTACATGTAACCTAACCGAACGTCACTTGACCTTATCACGAGATTGAGTTATACGTTCTCGAATTGCACTATTCAATAGCGAAAGGCGAGTAATGTACGTACGCGAGTTGGTGACTTTCGTCGGATAGTCGCTAGCCACCGCGGGTTTGCGAGACATTTGCAACTAAAATACTTCCGCGTTATGAAAATATAGGCAGGGTACTCTCATATTTCCAATTTCCCCCGCATTATATTTTCACGAGACACTGACTGCGTGTCAGTATACATGGCGGATCTGAAGCAGTGAGGACGCCGGGTTTTCTACGGCGCGTCGGGAAATATTAGCATTAAAGACTGCACACGATAGTCCTTCCACCGCCAATGGGAACGTGGCTCATAACTTGTCGCATTAAGCGCGCACTCTTGTAATGGAAAGACTGCGAGGAAGAGAAAAAGAGGGACGAAAGGAACGAGAGAGAGAGAGAGAGATAGAAAACGTTGGATGAAGAGGGAGACGAAAAAGGACGGAAGAAGTTCCGGAGGTCGAGTCCGCTTTAAAAATTAAGACAAATGCGCTTACTCCAGATCTTCCCTGAAATTTCGATTTGAGCAGCGTTTCGGCTCCCATTTTCGATTCACGAGCAACGCTCGATGTAGGGAATTCTGCGCAATCCGCGTTCCGCCGTTGTAAATGATCGAAAAAAAGGATTACATTTCGGTTGTTAGTCCAATCCGCTATTTCGCAAATAACGAAATCGCCAGTTATATTCGAATTACGCACGAATGTAACGCATGAGAGTAAAACAAAAAAAAACGTTACAGAAGAGTAGCGCAGTAGTTCGGTGCGGCGCATATATTTGTACATACGTTTGCATTAGTTCACGAGAGAAATTGAATACACCGTGAATGACCTCGTTATACCCGTTTCTTCCCCTTTTTTCCGTAATTCTATAATACTCGCTGTTTGGATTATTACGCATTTACCGCAGTTCCGCGCGGGATATTAATTTTAATACCCCTGTTCGTTAACAATTTCGGTACACCGTTAACAATACTTAGCGCGGAGGGTTGATCGTCGTCTCGCGATTTGCAAGGCGGAAGTAAACGCTACGACGAAAGAGCGGGCGGCAACGATGACAAATCGAGCAGCGATTGCACGCGCGATAAAGCTGATCCGTTCACCGGCGGAGAACGGTTACACACGCGGGAAGAGTTGACTGTCGCGGACGGGACTGGAGATCCTCGAACGCCGTATCACCGGTCGAAGTTCCGCTCGGGGAAACGTCGAAAATAGCTGGGAACGTAGTGCCCGCGTAAATCCTTATTCCGCGCTTATTCCGCCGGACGCAATAACGCAAATCGATGAGAGTTTATCCGAGGCGTTCCGCAGGACGGCGCCGAGGCGTTGTGTACCTTTTCCGTGGTAACGGCCTTTCCGGGATATTTCCGTTCCCAGATCCACTTGATATTTCATCCTCCAACAAGGACGAGACCGTAACTTCTTACGACTCTAAAGGTCCCTCTCGTATAGCGCTCGCGCGCGCGCGCGCGATACGTACGCGCGGCTGCCAAGTGCGTCTCTCGCCGCGCCCTCGTACATCTCCGGACGTTATTTTTATCCTTTTACTTCTCAACTTGTAAGGAAGAGAAGTAGCGGAGAGGAAGCGTTTCAACCGGCTGCCGTACAGACTCGGCTTCGAGACGGTTAAGAAATATTTAACAATGGAATAAAATGTCGCGCCCTTGCGGATGAAACGGCCGCGAGTCGATAAAACGGCGAGGACAAACCGTCCCGCAGTTTAACTCGTAATATATATTTACGCTCACCGCGGCCCGGCTCAAACTCCCGGGTAACTCGATCGTCGCCGCGTACGGCAATTCTCGCACGGATTTTCCAAAGGTTGCGGCTCGTCCCCAGGGGTTGAAACAAAGACGCGGACTTTTCCTACCGTCCCCTCTAAACTTAACGCCACCTATTGTGCTGGAAACATCGACCTCGAGTAGCCCCCGCCGGAGCTGACGATTGACGGATATCTCCTCTTCCTCCACCTGTAACGCACTCGAGACCCCGCACACCTGTACGCCGACCTCGCGGTACGGCACAGTCGCATGGCGACAAACCGAGTTTCGCATTCGTATCGCATTTCGTCATAATTGAGCTTCCGTTCGGTTTACACGGAGTTGCGGAGTTAACGGTGTTACGAAATTCCTAACGAAATAAACCGGCGTGGTAAAAGTGAACGGACGGCAGAGAGTGACTGTGGCGACAACTACCCTTAGAATCTCCGCCATCCCTCCCGTTCAGGACTGCTCGGCCGTCGCTGTTGAAAATGTCTACGCGAGCGTGTGAATAAATCGGCGCGAAAAAACATTTGTACACCCTCCGCAGGAACTACCGAAACTTTCGATGGTGGCAAGTTTCCTATTATAGCCATAAGATCCTTCGACTTTACCATTTTTTCACCCTCCTCTTTTTTCTTGGACTCGCCCCCCCCCCCAACCCTAAACACCCTCACGAGCTCTAATTCAATGAAGACTAGTGAAAAACAATCCTGTTCCGTCAGAAATGACATGCATATTTCTGCTTTGAAGTACAGCACTGACCGTCGATCGTTAATTTTACCACGTTCTCTCGCATGAAAAGCACACGCGATCGTTGCATTCGTACAGTACTCTGATACTGTCGACTGTTTTGGTTACAGCGAGAGGGAAGAAGAGAGAGAGAAATAGAAGATAAGGTGAGGAGGATGGCATTGAATGAAATTCGGCCGGGAGAGAAAGCAATATGAAAGGAAATGAAACGTTGCGTAGGAACGTCTTAGCCGTCGTGAGATCTCTCGCTCTTCCGTTCGGTAGTCTCGCGAGCGAGAGCGTGAAATTAAGTAACGTTAATAATACTTCAACGGGGTCTCGCAGTGATATACGGCGGGTTACGTTTTATATCAGAAAGCGCTTCAACGGGATTATTTACGTGATATATAAACGCAACGTCTTCGCAGGTTCGACTTCACGTCCGTAATTTCCTCGACGTGTTTCCCGCGGCTCGAAAGCTCGGAGGATCGCGCGTACCATGATAAATGCAATAAAGATGGCACACATTCGACGGGAGCCGTGTCTTCTGGCGAAACGAGCCGGGGCGCTGGGAATATATAACGCGATCCGGCGTATGTAGATTCGTAAAAAATGTATATGTATGTATTTCAGCATATTGCGCCGGGCGTGAGGAACGTTCGTCAACTTTTCTTTTCATATTCTCGTCGTTACTCTTCCAAATTGCGTAATAAAAGGATGCATAAATATGGACGCTCGCTCGTGTCAAAAAGCGGCAGGCAGTTACGCCGAGCCCCCGGTGCATATTTCTCCCGCTATCGATGAAATATTAACCCCTTTTCTTAAAATCGCCCGACGCGGAGCCGAACTGCGCCGCGACGCCAAGGCCATCTCTCTCGCCGACGCTGAAAACGTCGAGGTCTACGGTATGCCGTTGAAAAGTGGCGTTTCGACTCGCTCGAGCGATTCGCTCATCGACGCGGCTTCGCGACAAGCAGACCGGAAACGATACTCCGGCTCGGCTATCATTGCGGGATTGATAAACAAGCGTCCCCCCACCACTCTTCCGCCGACGATAAATCTTGCCTATTCGACGAAACGTCCCGGAAGGTGTCCCGTATCAACCGTAATTTCGGAGGAGGAGGAAGCCTGGCAAGAAGTTTTATCGCGGAAAAAGTATGCTGTTGCCAATTTGCGAAACGAGCATGCCGCCGCTGCGCAGCGTTTTGTAATTTGGGTTAGCGATTTCATAGGGCGGACACGGGGGCGGTGGTGGAATGGGGCGATGGGGGAGGGGCGCGGGGAACGAGCGTGGTCGGATCGAGCCGACGTTCCGCTCTGACCCGAATAATACGGGAAAAAGGGAAGCAGAAATAACAATGGAGGGTGGCGAGACACTTTTAGCGCTAATAGTGCCCTCGGGTCCATTTAAAAAAAATTTATGAAAAGGTAGTGTCGCGCTAATAAAAGCAACTTCTGAACTCGAGCCAAAGCTAAGTTTATAAGCAGGGCTGAGCGATACGCCGAAGTCGTTGATGTCGCGGGGCGTCACTCGTAACGGGATTCTCGCGAGAAAAACCCGCTGCCCGTCGGCCGCCGCTGTTTACAATGATCGCGGAAGTTAACGATGCCAGCGATAGTTTTGGAAGAATAACGACCCATTTGAGCACCGGCATCGCGATGGCACTTCCGCCAGGGGAATTTATCGGCAATGCGGCGTGTCTGGTTACGTTTGACAATGAACTTTCGTCACTTTTCCTCGCTCCCCCCCCCCCCCTTCTTTCTCCTTCTCCACGTTTATTAGCCTTCCTGCTAAATTTTTCAGGCTGTAATTTCGCCCCGTGAAATCGAACTTAACGCGACCCCTTTGAATAAGCATCGTGAACGGAAAACGATTTCGTAAACTGACTATACCAAAAATACCGTGTTGAACGAAAAGGGTGAAAAGATTTGTAAAGCACTCGTAAGTCGCTGCTTTTCTTTTTTCACTTGATGGGAAGTTTTACGCGCTTAACCGTTTCAGTAGTAAAGTATCCTGTGTCGTGCGTGTTTATTACGTTCCGCTTGCTTTGACTTTGCTGATAAAGTCAGTGAATGGTTTCACGCGGACACATAAATGGACTCACGGTGCTTGGGAAAATTTTTTAGAAATTCGCGTATATGGTTTAGTAGCGACAACAGGATTAAAATTGGTTTAAACGACGATGCGTGCAACATTTTCTTCTGCGCGTTTAATTATAAATGAAAGAAACGAAATAATTAAAAAGTAAAAGAACGGCAGAACTCAGGTAGATTAGACAGAGGAAAGTATTAAAGAAAATATACATTCGTTTGAAAACGACAAGTTAATGAACAGCTTAAATAAAATTAATAAACTCGATAAATTAATTAATAGTTTATAATTACTTACATTAATTACTACATTAACGGTTATTTAAACTGGATAAATAAAAGAATTAATAAAGGTAAATAAACTTGATATTATTTCTCGCAATTCTGAAATTTTGAAATAAAGCATTGTGCTCAGAAAAGTGATCGGTTGCAGTAAATAATCAGTTGATTGAATCCATGAGCAACTGTATATTCTCTTCCATTAATCGAATAATCCTTGCGAAGATAGCATTACTTTTTTTGATAATAAAAAAAGAAATAATTAGAGTTCTGCGTAGTTCAGCAACAGTTCTAGACGGCTTGATTAATTTTAGGAACAATTATGACAAATTTTCCAAAATAAGATTTTTTCAAAAAAATCAAGAGACAAAAAAAATAGTGTCAAAAGCTCTCGCGAAGGATATTTAAAATCACCCCCCATGTTAACCCTCTCCACAAGTAGGAGGGAAGATATTAGAAAAGGAAGAGGAAGAAGAGAGGAATTCCGTGACGAGGGCTTGATCCATACAATTTCAAAGTTTTCGCCTAGAATTGCCTCTTATTTCGGAATTTTCGAACGATCGAGACATCATTGAGTTCCCGGTATCTAGACCTGTCTAACGAGCTAACGCATGGCGATGTGCAACAATAAGACGGTTTTCAGTTACGGTTGTGGTAGCAATAATTTTAGTTTCACCCCCACCACTTCTCTCCTTGTTACCTCAATATCTCCTCCCCTAATTGCGGGAGGGGTCAATATGTGGGGTGATTCTTGATGTACGCG
>JABFPT010001767.1:8670-20217 GCA_022817245.1 Nixonia krombeini
AAGAAAAACGCGTTTGATGAAAAGATGACAGTAAAAGCTCTGAAATGTGTGTCGAGCAATTCCGCAATAAATAACCGAATTAGAAAAATATTTCCTATGTATGTACAATGTTGCATAAACAAATCAACGATCGATGTCACACTGGTTTACGTCGATCACTTCGCTGACATTTGTCCCACGTTGACCTTCACCTTAGATTTTGCTCAACACGAGCGTCGTTGAATCGTTAACCTTGGCAATAATCCACTTACACGAAGTACTCCTACAATTCTTTCCCTATTCAGTTTTTGGAAGTATTTCATTTTCCTATTTCGATGCTGTTGCAATCGACATCAAAGATCAGTACCAGTAAAACGGTTGATGCGGCGTCGGTCGCGGTGGTTGCTGGAAGTTCTGGTTCGCGTAATGGCTGGCAAAGGGTTGATGGGAATGCGCGGAGTGCACATGAGGTTGTTGCAGATTCGGAGGTGGGCTTGGAAGACCGATTCTGTTGCCTGAGCTGGAAATGGGTAAGTTCCAGGTTGGCGAAGCGTTTCCATGATTGTTCTGCTGATGCAGTTGCTGCGGCTGTGGTTGTTGAACGGGCGAGACGGATCCGATGGGAATCTCCGCCGGGGTGAGTTGTTCAGATCCGGGGTTCGAGCTGACCGAGCTGGGTCCCATCATGGTGACCAGAGAGTTGGGCGTTGGAGGCAGTTGGTGGCTACCGGATTGCTGGTAGGTCGAAGCGACGCTGGACGCCGGAGACACTTGGTGGCTCATGTGCGTGGTCGATGAGGAGGAGGTGGAGGTGGTGGTGGGTGGCAGCAAGGACGTCGGGTAGGCCATGGAAGCTGGAAGACTGTAGGTCGGTGTGGCGCCGACGGACGAAGCCAGCCTCGTCGAGTCCACCGCCAACTGATGCGACATCGTTGAGTGATGAGACGTGTACAGTTCTGGAACTAAAAAAAAAAAAGCAACGTTTAAGGTACAACGTAAATGACTGCCATTCGGACTACTACTGTTATTAATCTCGCTGTAATCAAGCATCGTTTCAATCGACCGTATTTTCGCTGATACGCGAATCACTTCCCGCCGATGTGGAAGAATTACACGTTACGCGCCATGTTCTTTTCTAAACACATGCGTGGCAGGCTTAATAGCCTGTAATTTGCGGAAAGGCGTAGAAAGTTGACCTTTTCAACGCTGGCTCTAACTGCAAGCTAATTTTCCGACAAGTACGAGCGGACATGTCGTAGGAATCGCGAAAGATCAAAGAGCCGAGCGTGAAAAGCGAACCGTGCAAAATTCGCCGCTCGCGCGGCGTCGAGAGACAAGGAAGAACGTTTCGCCGGTCTAACCTAACCTAACCATTGATCCGCATATTCAACGAGCCTCGAAAATCCGTCAGCGAGCGGATATTGCTAGGATGACGGTGCGATAGCAAGTTCGCGCAGCGGTTGAAATCGGTCGTTGGCTGCCGCCGTTGGATACGCGAACGCCGGGCGACACGCCACAGCTCGTATGTACGAGCGCGCGTCCGTGCCTGTTTTAACGCGCGCGCGCATGCGCATACCGCGCGAAGTGACTGGTTCGATTGTTTTTCGATATCCCGTCGAGCCGGCAACGACTTCCGGCAATTGTCAGACAGATTGCGAGCAGGCAGTTGCTGCTCCTGTTTTACCGATTGCCTTTTGAGCAGCTCTCTGTTATCGGCGTATGCGTGCGTATTAAACGCGCGACCGTGTGCGCGACACCGCGCGTACCTGCACACGCGCGCACACTTACGCGTACACATAACCGCGCTCCGCAGCCGCGCGCTACCATTTCAATTTTTATCCAAGGACACTCTGCGATTCGCGCCACCTTCCAAGAATGCCGCCGAGATTATTCTTCTCGCCTCTTTCCACATTCATCGCGTCGAGCGGTGACGCGCCGATGGTAAAAAAGAAATGAATGGGTTACCGCTCGATTCATATTTTTTTCCCCCGCATTCCCGCTACATTATCGCAACGCGTTCGACATTTTTCTCGAATTTATCACGCGAGATGTTTTCTACGGCGGATGATTCCGTGCCGAGGAAACATCGACGTCTGTGTACCCGGAAATAGTTCGGGGATTAAGCTGGCCGTGTGTGGGGCGAAGCGGTGGAAGGCGGTCGGCGAATGTGGCATTGTTGGGCGACAATGCGTCGGGGGGAAGAATTTCATTATGACGGCGAAACATTACTGGAGATTACTTTGCCCTCCTTTGCCGGTGTCAGGATATTATAGTTTGCTTAACGTATTGACAGCCGCAGATGTCATTTTGAAATATGTAGCTTGCCACCGCAGACGTAATTCCACGTCATTTTAAAATCTATAACCACCGCCGACGTGATTTTACGTCACTCCAGCGATCCACAATCGGTTGCCACTGTCTTACTTGGGCACGCTTATATGCAATAAAAAAATAATAATTATCAAGTATACGATTATATAATCATAAAATTACCCTCGAATTGTGTCAGTGTACAAAATTTCCTTTCCTCATTGCGTTTGGCAAATGTGCTCGATGAAAATATTCCTCGCTTTAAGCTTCCCCTTTTTATATTTCTTTTTTTTTTAAACAATTAGTTTGATCCTACGCCCAGTTTAACGTCAGAATCCCGCTATAGTTATAGCGACCGATTTTTCGAAATTGTGCGCGGCATTCGCTTAAAGGATTCTCCCTTGACAGATCCTTTTCGCCCCGAAAGTGTTAAACGGTATACACCACATTTTTCGAATATTGATCAAATCGTGTAAACGCATTGTACGCGTAGATGTTCGAGACGCGTCGCTTTGCGCAAAGGGAACGGCGGCGGGAGATGTAACAAACCCAGAACGGAACAAAAATGGAACTGTCTATCACTGAACAAAACGGATTGTATTAATGTGCAAAAGTCTTGTGGTCGATACAATGTGCATTGTATTGTACATGCCACCCGTGTATTCGATTCTTCTCTTCCCAGTGATACTCAGTGTGGGCTGTGAATGATGGCCTTTTCGGAATCTCAATATCTATTGCTTTTCCTACCTGTCGCCGCAAGCGGAAAAAGAAGTCAATACATGCCGCCGACAGATTAAAAGGACCCACCGCATGTTCCTTTTAATCTTTACCGCTATTCCCTCGGTGCAGACCAGGGTGTCCACCGTTCGGACATTCGTCTGGACGAGCCACACGTCGGCGTGTAACTTGCGTCATTTTTTCTCCCTTTCTGGCATCGCCGAAATAGGTCATTAGAAAATATTCTTGCAATTAGATATCGTAAAGGACAATTTCCCTATACTGCGAAAAGAGAAACGGCTTTTGTCGCGGTTAAAATATGGAAATTAACATCGTTACTCATTTTTTATCTTCCTTTCGTTACGAATTTCCACGGTATGCATCTTTGCTACGGTTCGAAAACAAATTACGTTCCCTCGGCTACGAATAGAACTTCTTTACAGATTTTCCTCTGTCAATTTCATTATTACGCAAAATAGATGTTCAATCGTAGGCATTTTATATACTTTTATATAATATATTTTATATATTTTTCCATGTACATATAAATAAATTTAATTCTTTTTTTCGTCAAACTTTCCAAATTACACGAAAGTTAAACCTAACTGTAATTTCGTCAACTGTGTATAATTCGGTTCGCGATACATTTACTTTGACGAGTAAAACGTAAGACGAAAGTAGGACGTGCTTTTGTGCAAACAAATTGTTTCGGAAGTCGGGTGTTGTTTAATCTCCTTGCATCAGTATTAAGCCGAGTTTCACCGAGAGGAATATACAACGCTCGACGTAATCACACTTTCGACCAGCTATCACAGCCGCTTTTAGTCGTATCCCCAGCCGCCGTAACATCCACGAGTAATGATAATAATATTTCTCCGAACGCCGGACTTTTAGCGACAGCATCTTTCATGGGCTGTCGGATCTCGAGGATCCCGCGAGCGGTGCATGCACGGCTGTAAATTAATCAAGTCGGCTCACCTTGGCTGGAGGAGAAGGCCGCGTCCGACGGCAGAGGCTGGCCGTGCGAATGAGGATGAGAATGAGGATGACTCGGAGGAACCGCGGCAGTTGCGTGAGGGTGAGAGTGCGGGGGGGCGGGCGGCGGGTGGAGGACGTAGGACGCCGCGGGATACGCGACTGGTCCGACGTATCCACTCGAGCTGGATGATGACAGTTGTTTCCTCAGCCTCGCTCGCCTGTTGCTGAACCACACCTGTATCCTCGCCTCGGTCAACTTCGTCCTCTGCGCCAATTCCTCCCTGGTGTAGATGTCCGGGTACTGCGTCCTCTCGAACGCACGCTCCAGCTCGTCCAGCTGGTGAGCCGTGAACGTCGTCCTGCTCCTGCGCTGCTTACGTTTCAGCGGAATACCAGGCTCGCTCTCACAGTCCGATCCAGAACTCATTTTCACTGCAAATCGTTAGAAATACACGTTTTATTTTTTTTCTTTACTGTAAATCATTGGAAACACGTGGTTTATTTTTTTTTACCGCAAATCGTTAGAAAGACACGTTTTATTATTTTTTTTTTACTGTAAATCATTAGAAACACGCGGTTTATTTTTTTTTTTTACTGTAAATCATTAGAAACACGCTGTTTATTTTTTTTTACTGCAAATCATTAGAAAGACACGTTTTTTTTTTCAAACAACTCATTCCCGCAGCAAACTTTATAAAAAAGGTTAGAAGGAAAAAGATTGACTTTTTTAAGGAACATCGTTTTCGTCGTTCGCTCAGGTACATTTCATTAAGCGTGTAAAAAGTTTGCAATTAAGCTGTCGTTGTTTACGGTGTTCTTGCTAATCGCGTTAATTAACCTTGCATTGTATTTGTATCGGCGTATACAAGGAAAAACCGCGGGAGAAGAAACGGTCGTGGAACATTGTATCGTGCGCACACGTGGCGGCTCGCCGCGAATGTTCGGTTCACGTAACGCGTGCGTAGAAAATCAAGGCGTTTTTGAGCGCTGTAATTACATAAACATTTCGTCGTCCTATGTCTGACAAGGAAAAGTGTCGTTTTGTCGCGATCTATACGCGCGATGCGGCTTTTCGCGATTTGGTCAATTAGAACGAATTTGTTCAACCAGTCTGACAGTTCGCTCAATTAGGAACATTGTTCCGCGAGACTAATCTCTCGACGACGCCGATATTTTTTCCTTCCTCGACGTTTCAACCCGTTGTTCATTTTTCCCGACTGCGCAGTGCGGAAAATCGTCCCCGTAAAAACGATTTGAAATATGCTCGCCATTTGCAATTCTCTATCGAGCCGAACGAAATTCAAAGTATTCATTCCTATACGCATTTTGCCTTGTTCAATTTCAAACTACGACTTTTGTCAGAGTCACCTCAAACGAATATAGTAAACTGTAATTAATCATGGAATACAAAATCCCGAAACAACGAATCACCGTTTTAATTGATTCGGAATCGGACGCTTGATTGATCTCGGGATGCCAGCGGCTGGAAGAAATTTCGGATTCATGTCAGCATCTTTTGGTAGCGAGTCCAGCCAGACGAGACGTTACGAACAGTACGTGACTGAAAACAGGATCAGATCGGCAATCGCTCATCTCGAAGACTAATATCGGGTTACGAAAGTTTGAATTGCTAGTTATAAGCTCGGTGTTTAGCTCTTGAAAGAGACAGAGACAGACGAACGAAGGGAGAGAGAGGGAGGAGAAACAGGTGTAATTTTTAACTTGACTTTCAAGCAACACAGACGAACTAGCAAACGACGAAAAAGCTTGGGATATATTTCACCGTTACGGAGATGTAAATTTCGATGAAAAAAGGTGAAAAAAAAAGGGTGAAGGGAGAGAGGCGGGAAGAAAGAGACGCGCGTGTGTATGCGTGTACGCCGCCAGAGGAATATCTTGAGTTACGAATTTGTCATAAACACTCGTACCCTCGGAAATCTAATTCTCCCGTCCGTGGGTGAAAAGGCGTTCGGTAAAAATTATTCAAATGCGCTGCCGGGGAGTGAATCGGTAAATATATAACGGATATTTTTCAAACTATAGAAAACGTGAACGGGCGGCAATTTAAAACACGTCCGAGGCTGGATAGTTGATTTTTTGTAGCGTCATCTACGCGAGTCTTTCAGCGCGGCATTCAAAACCCGGGATTCAATAACAAGTGTTGCTCTCGTTTCGGTTTCCTCCTCTTTCACCATCTTCCTCATTATTTAGCGTCTTTTCTTTTCGAATGCCGACGCCACGGCGAGCTGTCAGCTTACGCAGGTATAGTTTCTCCTTCTCATTTTCGTTCACTACTTTGTCGCCTCTCCTCGCCCGTTCCACATCGGCCCTTTCATCTTCGCCGACGCACGCCATCAGATAGATCAACGATGACCCTCTCTTGGATACACATTTCATTTGTCTTGTCGCGAAAATGAGAAACACTCTTGATGATGCGGGATGTCTATTGTGCGCCCTCTCGGCCACCGCGGCGGGAACAATCGCAATTTGTATCAGTAATTTATAGCTGTTACCGCTTCTCCACCCCCCCTCCCTGCTTTACCACCATTTTAGGGAATTTCTGATTAATCCCCGGCATTTTTTTCCATGCCCGTCTCACCGCGAGCCGCCGTCGTCGAGAGACGCGAGAGAAGACTTCTCACCTCCTTTTTCCCGCCGCGGTGCAACGCAGCTGTCGAGTATCGAGCTCGGAGAACTTCGTGCAATTCTCGTAATGAGCGTATCGATTTAAGCAAAGGAACAGATCGGAAAATCGCTGTGTATACACGGATGCGATCCGCTCGTCGAGCCTCTTACCCATATGCACGCGCGGCGAGAAGATTACAGAGTCAGCGCCGACCGGGGAGGCTACCGCGGGAGGGAGGGAGAGAGAGAGAGAGATGGAGGAAGAGAGACGGACGGCAAGAAGCCGATCATTCGCGGAGGCCGGTAATTTCGAGACCAAGAAACGCGCGAACGATTAATACGAGCATTTAATTTATTCATTCACCGATCCGCTGATCGACTCTAATCATTATTTTCTATCCTCGCCGCTAAGAAAACCTTGGTGGTCTCTTGCGACCGGCGTTTTACGACTTTTCAACCGTACGCCGTAATAATCCATTCACTCGGCGCAAACGGCACAGCTCTATCGGAAAAATATTTCGTAACGTTGCCGCTGGTTTGGTACTGATTAGGGGCTAAGAATGTGAGATAGAGTGGCGAGAGAGAGAGGGAGATATAGAAGTAATTGCAGTGTCCGAGTTGCGCTCGCCAGTCCCGATACTCCGATTTTAGAAATTAGAAAATGGTGTGTAATTCGAATTTCGCACGCGGGAAACAGTTGTTAAATTGCCGCTTCGGTCGTATCGCGCTTTTTTTTTCTCTCTTCATTCGTATCGTTCGCTTCCACCAGTTTTATGACTTTATTAAACGCGTTTTGAATTTCTGTACAAACGCCGTTAACGTTTCGTTTAATCTACCGAATATTTTGAAAAATACACGGATAATATTTGGACCGAGCATAGAAAAGTTTCGTAGTTATAACTTTTGTTAGCGCGGTATTTAAAGGATATTAAGCGTGGTTTCGAACGTTCAGCGTGGAAAATCGTTTTATAGCAAGACACGCGTCTACTCACAGTCCCCTAATTTGGCATCTTCTTCGGTGGAGTCACGACGCAGTAACCGCGATATGGCAGAAATGCTTGGCGCGCTGGTCCGCTCGCAAATCCCTTCTTTGATAAGCCTGTCCCTGATTTCGTAGGAGAACATTCCAGGATTATTTCGCCTGTATTCCTCGATCCTTTGCTCGACTTCCGGCGTGGCGACTCGCGGTTTGCTTCCTCCTATCACTCCTGGCCTGATGCTTCCCGTTTCTTGGTACCGGTTGAGGATCTTCGATACGCAACCGTGGGATACCCTCAATTGTCTGTTGCGCAAAAAAAAAATATGTGTGCAATAACAAAACAAAGCTATTTCACTAAATGTCTTTGTCCGCTAATCTCTTCCTATGTTTCTTCAATCAGTTCTTTATTTTTTTTTCTAACGAGTAAAATAAAGACGTTAAAGATCGTCGAAAAGTGAATTTCTTAATTACACGATTAATTACAGTCACGTTACTTTCTTCAATTAAACAGAATGATCGATCGATCTACAATGCGAAGAGAATAATTGAAAGACGCGGTTGTGAGAGTTCAATGAAATATACCACAATGTTATCAAACGTTGTTCATACGTTACCTTGATATTACACACGGTCTAATACCGGAAGCTGCCATTTCTACAATTTTCAGGCGTATTTGGTGTGGCAATGGCCGGCCGTTGATAAAAACACCCCCCAACTGGTTGACACGACCCTGACCTGGTATCGAGCCTAGATCTAAAATTAAAAATAGATTTACGTTATTTATCGCACGACAAATCGGATCATGATTCGGCGTGAAATCGGCATTTCGATAATCACTTGCCCACTTCACAATAATTAGCTTACGCTTCTTCCATTTATAATGACGTTTAATCGGCTTCGTACGTCAACTGTTTGAGCAAGAGTTTACCCATATTGCTTTAATGTCATTTCCCGCTTCCGTTGTTCCAACCTGTCGAACACCTCGATAACACAACTTAACGTATTTACGAGCCATTTGTCCCGATTATTCCAAACGGGCTATATTTTATTGGCGATTTAATTAAATGCTGCGTATGCTCAGAATTCGATTAAGACCGATCAGCCATCAAGTTTCGAATGTGCCGTAGCGCGCGAAGTCAATGGCACGCATTTCGACAGTAATATCGTTACTTTATCGTTAGGAGTGACAAATTGCCCGAAAATCTTGATCGTCATACCAAATTAGTCGCGGACGATAAGTCTGGTACATTTTTAAACTTCACACCACGGTAATTATGGAAGAAGAGATACCTACAAATTGTCATTCCAGTTCACAGATTATTCAATCTCCGTTGTTTACGCTCGCCCGAACATTTGTCAATGCATATACCATTTCAATCGTTACGACTCAATTCACAAACAACTTTTAATATTCTCAATTACGCACGCCACGTTTCCTTATCGGTTAACCAATCTCTTGCATTCTTTTCGACCAGTTTAATCGCCAAAAGTGTCATCACACTTCTCCCAATGACAATTCTACGATCGCGTTGCTGGCTATGTGTTAGACAAGGACAGATAGATATCAAAACCGACAGCTCGTGACAAAATTCTACGTCTTTGTCTCCCTCGATTTCCCGTACAAGGCATCTCACGTGTCGAGTTTGCGAGCACCTATTGTGCAGACGGGAATACCGTAACAGCGCCGATAAGTCGAATGAATCTCAAGTTTTATGACGCGCAACAAAGATAGTATATAATTTACTCGGCTTGTTTAACTTTGCGCCGAGATATCGAACCCGCGAGCTGTTTTCATCGAAGCGCTTTTCTCACGTTTGCCGTCAATCCGTTGCTCCGACTCAATTGTTCATAATTCTCCGCGATCGCTCGTTTCTAATTATTTGCACTGCAATTGCATTCCGAGAAAGAGGAAACTTGACTTTGCATATGGCACGAACGCGAACTCTCCTGCAAAACTAATAAAGTTAATGCGCACTTTGCCGACATTGCTCCGCGGCTATTGCAAATGTTACTACACTTTTAAACGTAGCAATTTCATTTGTCCCGCGTAATCGTAGAATTTTAGTACATTTCGCGACCAAGCGGATGCCGCATTGAACACGTGCATCGAATATATGTATCGATGATTTGCAATCACCCACGGCTTATGTAACAATTATATAATAATTATGCCATTGTTCCGTAAAAATAGATTAAGAATGCAACGTTACGGTAATTACACAGTTGCAACTTTTTCTCCCATCCACGTATGTTTTTTACCGGAATTCTTTTTTACTTTCGCGCAATATATTTCGTACCAATTATCGGCGACGTTTTATCGTACGCCAAATTGGGAATAACGCGCTTGTTCGGGTCAAAGAACGTAGTCGCGAAACGAAACTGTATGTCTGAGAATCGGCGACAATTGCAAAATAATAATGTCAATCGGCCAGGCAATAATTACGATCGTTCTTCGACTATTTCCGAACGAAGAAAACATACTTGCGATAACGGATAAAAAGTAAGAAACCGAGATGAAAAAGCAAACGGCACCGCCTATCGCGCAGAACGATCGACGAGTTGCATAACGAGAGATTTATACCACGATTTATGCTGCTCGCATGGCCGACGGTCAAGAAACGGCGGAGCGACGAGCAGCAATTTCAGTAACGTTAACTTTCCGCAACGTGTCTATTTGACGCAATCAACGTGGTCGTATTTAACGCGATAGACTTTTTTTCCCCTCAATTTTATATACATTTCTAAATTGTAACAAATCGAGTGACTCGGTGAGAAAAAAAAAAAGTAAAAGGAGGAAAGTAAAGGTAGTGTAAAGTAAAAAAAAAAAACGATATATATTTATATAATTTGATTGAAAACATTTTGACCCAAGTTTAATTTCTTTCAGTTTTTTCCCAACACGTGAAATATTTCGTACTATTGGCGTAAATTTAGTTTACGGTTAGTTTAGTGAACAGGAACTTTCGACTTTAAGGGAGATAAAAAAAACTGACTATTTTCGAATAGTTACTTGGAAACTTAACTTTAACTCTTTATAACATTTTTCCTCTTTTTTTTTTTTCTAGTCGAGAACAGTAACATTAGTTTGGAGACTGTCCGTAAATTTGAGTTATAGGTCGTAAACCATAAAGAAGACATTTCAACTTCGCATTCTTGAGGAACTAGTTGCTCTTAGGTTTTCAGTTATGAGGCATTTTCCGGTGTTTAAGTGACAAAGATGACCGGATATATATATATATATATAGTTTACAGTTAGATTTTTATTAATTATTAAATCATATTTAATAATTCGTTAATTGACACTGTTATACGAAACGATAGCAATTTTCTACCAAACACTTTTCGTCGTCGAGGGATAAACAATTGTTAAAATTATTGAAAAGACATTTTGTATAAATTATACCTTCGGTGTTACAAAAATTTGTTCCTTTACCTCGACACTTGATTCCAATTCTTGATTCTGTGTTTACACGCGGAATTAGAGGCAGTGAAGAGTAACTCGCGGCTTTTTGCAAAGTACAATGACAAAGCGAAGAAATAAATTGCTTTGTTGAAAATCCTCCAAACGTGAAGAATGAAGCAAAGTGTTGTTATGAGGAAGTTACGAAAATGTAACGTGAAACCGAACGTAAAGTACAGTGTTCCCAAGGAGGATGCACTTTTTGTGCAACCGACGGGAATATCTTCCGGAGGACGCAAAGCCAATACCTCCTCGATTTATGACACCGGTCATTAATAGAAATGTCACGCTCGTTTTTGAGCAGGTAATGTTGTATATCAGTGGACAATTTACGAGTGCTCGTACTTCGAGCGTTTCCAAATTTCTGGGCACTTTTGTGCTACCGCGGGAAAATGATCTTAAAATAAACCGGAGGTAGTTTGCATAATGGACGATTCTATAATTCATAATTTTCAAGTCAAATTCCTCCGCTGAACGGACAGTCGTATTTTTACTTTTA
>JABFPT010001769.1:0-13683 GCA_022817245.1 Nixonia krombeini
CAGATATATAAACTATGTATATATAGTATTATTTAAGAATACTAAATGCAAATTAGAAATGTGCGTATCCGCTTCCTGTTACTTGCCAAGCATGTTTTTGGAGCGTTTAAAATGTGCGGTCTTTGAGAGTGTGTTGAACGCGCAGAGCCCCGTCCGCAATGTGTTAATATCAGAAACACCAGAACGGAATAGAAGAAACTAAAATGGCACGTAATTGACTGTTACAACATATGAATTTTCTCTTTGTTGACTTCCATTTTTACCACCCTATAACTCATAACTGAATGGACTAAGCAAAAAACAGCAAACGAATTTTTTTCGTGGAAAATGTTACCTTTCTAACGAGCATAAATCTGAAATTGTTTGATCGATACTTTACGAGATATCAGTCATCACAGTCATCTACCGAAAAAATAATGAATTTCTTTTTCCCCAACCTTATAAAAAGTCTCCGCGGTTTTTTGCCACTAAATGGTGTTGTGCCCATATATGGGACAACACTCACTCGATTGTCTCAAAAGAACATGTGCTTAAAAGGTGATATTTCAGCTTATATTTTTGGTATAGGTAGTTTGGAATTGGTTTCTCGTGTAAAAAGTTATAGTGATTTGAAAATGAGTGAAATATATGAAGAAATGCGCTACGTGATGCTTTTTTACTATAAAAAAGGTAAAAACGCTGCAAAAACATGCCGAAAAATTTCTGAAGTGTACCGTGAAAATGCTATGAATGAACGAGGGACCCGGGAGTAGTTTGCTCGACTTCTTTCCGGAAATTTCGATGTCAAAGATGGACCCGCTCTAGGCGGCCAGTCACTGAACAAATCGATGAAATGTTGCAACTGGTTGAGCAAAACCGGCACGCAAACTGTCACGAAATAGCAGTGGCACGAAACATCAACGAGAAGACAGTTTGGAATCATTTGAAAAGAGCAGGATAGATAAAGAAGCTCGCTGTTTGGATGCCACATGAATTAATGCAAAGAAATTTAATTGACTGAATTACCATCAGTGAAATGCTGCTGAAATGCAACACAATCGAACCGTTCCTTAAGCGAATTATTACAGGCGATGAAAAATGGGTGAAATACAAGAATATCAATCGCAAGCGATCATGGTCAAAAGATGGTAACCCTTCACGAACGACTATAGCCCGGGCACTGCACCATCTGACTACCATTTGTTTCGGTCTCTGTAAAACTATCTTCATAGTAAAAAATTGACCGACCGAAGAGCCACTGAAAATCACTTGGCACAGTTTAAGTTCTACGCCGAGTACAAATTTCCTTTTGTGTATTATATTTCGATTAAAGTATTAAGAAAGAAATCTACAGATATTTACATCCATTTATAGTCCAATTATAAGCTTTCCGTAATTCAATTAGTCATTGTAAATATTCTTTTGTGTAGTTGCGGTTTCTTTTCAATGATCTCGATATTTTTAAACGTCTAAATTGAAGAAGACCTAAATGCACGAATTTTCATATTCAATGTAAAACAATATGAGGTGCTAAAATAAGCAATTATTTGTTCTCAATTGAACGAAGTATCAAAAAATCGATCATTGTTCGTTAGTCTCTCCAGGAAACATGTGATTATTTACATATCGATATTTACATAAAGTGGACCCAACAAAATAATTTATACTCCAAAAATAAATAAAGGTCAGATGTTTGTGTATTAATTATTGCTAAAACCTATTCTTAAAGGAAAAGATCTTTTTTTATTGTTTTCCAAGCACATCTTTTATATATCACTTTTTACTTTAAGTTTTGAATAATTTTGTGTGATATCGATTAATTTGTATCGCCCAATAAAATGTGTCGTTCTGATTATTAATTAAAGTATAATAATTCGATGGATATACCTAAATCTGTATGCAGGACTACGGAACGATTTGAACTATTTTTGTGAAAAGCAAGTACCTTCGGAAACCTACATCAGAACTGTAAAATTGTTATGAGGAGCTTCAGATTGACATGACTAAACCTTTCAAACTAACGAATCTGAAATTACGCTATAAACTCTGATTCTCAAACTTTGGACATACTAGGACTCGACTCAGTGCACCGATTGCGAACTGCGCGGCTGGATTTGGTCGCTTGTACATAACCGCTCGCGAGCGCAAACCGCGGTAGCCAAAATTGGCATAAATCGCCAATAGAGTATTAATGTGTATATTATATATTAATTACATTCAATTAATTATAACAAACTAAATATATAATTCTGCTACATACAATCGAAACACTATCATTATCTTCTTATTATTTGAATTTGCGAATTTTTGAACTATTCAAACTGTTGTCAACTTACGATATATGAGAAACATTTGAAAAGCTATGTTACGAGCCGCCGATAGTCATATATTTTTCGATACCTGAAGTCGTGACTAATGAACAAGCTGTAGAACCGAATGCAACATATCAGTACATTTCAAACGCCCAACTTCCTCATAGCTCTTCAATACCATAGCAAAGATCACGCTCATCACAACCATCAAACACAGATATGTGTGAAGGACGAACCAAAAAAAAGTGAGTTTTCATGAAAGAAGCACTCGTCACGAACAAGAACGACATTACACACTTATACATCATTGAAAAAATCAATGAAATTTTGCAACTCGTAGAGAAAAACCAGTAGGCAACCTGTGAGGAAATAGAAGAGGCACTAAACATCAACCACAAGACATTTTGGAATCATTTGAAACGAGGAGGGCTACACAAAGAAGCTCGGATGTTTGGGTGCCACGTGAATTAACGCCAAGAATTTTTTGACTTTTGATTTTTGAATTAACATCAGTGAAATGCTGCTGAAACGCTACGAAATCGACTTATTTTTTAAACGAATAAATATAGACGATAAAAAATAGGGTGAAATATGAGAATATCAAACGCAAGCGATCACGGTCAAAAGATGGTGACCCTCCACAAACTACTTCAAAGTCTGGATAATCGGCAAACAAGATTATGTTGAGTGTTTGCAGAATTGTCCATTATGAGCTGCCCCAACCTGACGAAATCATTAATATGGTCCTATACTGTGCACAACTCGACCGTTGTGCGACAGAAATTGTGGCAGAAATTGACCAACAGAAATGGAGTTGCTATCCATCATGACAATGCGCGGCCACACACATCTTTGCTGACTCGAAATAAATTGACGGAACTTGGTTCTACACCGATGGAATTATGAAGCTACCCGAAAAAAGCCAAAAAGTCATAGATAATAATGGTCAATATGTACTTGACTAAAATTGATTTTCAATAAAGAAAAATGTTGTTAAAAAATGTACCAAAAAACGGCGGAGGCTTTTTACATGACCCACTATTTTCGACATGAAATTTTCACTCAGGTCTTTTCCTGATAAAAATCAGTTTCATAAACATGAAATTATAAAGGTACCAAGTAAAGTTTACATCTATCTATATTATAAACGTGGCTTTTATTGTGGTAGTTCAGTAACATTACAGTAGTTATTTATTTTAAATTTTCACTACTGTCAGATCGATCGACAGTTGTAAATCAATATAAGAATAATAACGCTAATTTACGTGCATCGCCTAATATATATAATACATAAAATTTCCGAATATTAGTGTAAAAGATACCACACTACGCAGCACACCTTGGCACATCTTTTTTTGCATGCAAAGGTTTTTTTGGGTATAGATTTTATTCAAGCCCACCAATTTTTAAATATTGGGAAGGGCAAACTGTTGACACAGTATAACCGAAAATGGCAAAATCGTAAAAGTATAATTGTTAAGCCAAAAAACTCATTATTAGCTATTCTATAAAAAGATACTGCATATGTTTACATTTAGTTTTAGCGCAATGCAACTTTAAGAGAAAATAGTGTTAGATTGAAGAACTGACTTTAGAAAAGCTGAAACCATTTATCATGTTAACTATAACGGAAATAAAAGTGGAGTTAAGAAAGCAGACCAACTTCCATCTCATTACCCCCCTCAAAGGTAACTGTCAAAATGACTGATGACAAATATTTCGTCATTCGCTTTACAGTGAACGCGTATATTTTGTATTAAAAAATCACAAAGAAGTGAAAATCTTAATTGTAAATTATACAATATTATAGTAGCAATTAGAATACAAGCAGTAACACCGTGAGTAAGGAAAATGTCATATCAAGTTTAAATCGTTTTGGAGAAAGACAAATAAGAAACATGTAAGCAATATATAAATATTCATAAGCATCCTGCAAGAAAATTGATTGCAAAGATTGTGCCAACGAAAAGAAGATGCGAAACGAGAATTGCATTAAGAAAAGAAACGATATATTATTGTCCACGATACAATATAAGATTATGTTTCGATGCCTACCATACATGAAAATGTTTTCTATTCTTTTACTAGTCGTCTGTATACTATTTGTGTGATTAAAAAATCTATTATCTCAATGTTTAACTTTTCTGCAGAGCACACAAATCCGTAATTGCTATTATCTAAGAGGGTAAAGCTTTCGGAAAAATGAATATTATATTGTGAATTATATATAACATTTATAATGTTCAATAATAAAGAAAAAGAACTTTATAATCAAAGTTTTTTAAATGTGCCGAGTTCAATAGGTTGTTACATTTCAGCATTATATATATAATAAAAAAATAAACTAAATAAACGTAGCTAGTTATGCATTATGCTAATAATTTTTAAGTAAATTTAAGATAGTGATTTCATAGAAAATTTTCATACATCAAAATCCACATAAATTTATTTGAAAATTCTGCAAGGAAAGATGCAAATTAATTTGGATTTGTCAGTTAATTGAAATGAAACTTAGACGACGCGATTTTCTGCGATAATGCACTGTGACTCTAACGTTTGATTATTTGAGTTAAAACGAAATAAATGTCGTAAACGGTAATAAAACAATTTGAAAATTCTGCGCCACCATGGATAACAGTATATAATTATAACATTAACTTTCATCATCAGAATGATTGTCCAGAAGATACAATATGTTCCCGGTGTTCTCATATTGCTATAACTGATGGAAATATTGCCAGTGGCAAGTCATATTAGTAAAGAACATAATGTTACGTATATTGCAAATAATAATAAAGATCCCCTGAATCTCACTAAACAGTTTTGCAGTTTTTGGATTCTGCATATTCTTCTAACTGAATGGAAAGAGGATTATATTGACAAGTATCATTATATACTTGAAAAACTTTTAAAAAAGTTAAAGGATAAGCAACATTTGAAATACTGTAGCGACTATAACGCTACTGCTTAATAACAATTTGTATATAGCTGTTCTTAATAAACTGCAAAAAAGGACTTTGAGCTTGGCTTAGGCGATGCAGCAGGTTCGCAGTTTTGCCGCCTTGATTGTGTAGACCAGCGTGTGCGATAAGGAACCACGTACTGAGAAACGATACGTAAATGCACACAAAAAGGAAAGATGGGGTTTTCCGTAAAAAGTGAAAGCGCTTACGTGAAGCTTTCCTCAGAACTAAGCAATCCGGAATTCATTCTTGTTCCTTCCGGACGTTGTCTTGCACGGATATATGAGTACACGCTCGAGGTCCTCGGGTATTCGACTTCAGCGAATCTGTCGTGTTCCCTTTTCCGCACCTTCACATCCCGCACCACAGTACATTGTACTTCCAAAACGAGCCAATACCAACAAAAGTAGAAAGACAGTAGAACACAGATGAAATTACAGTCACATCATTCTTTTTAAAGATGTGACTATATAATGATTATTATAATGGAGGAACGACATGCACTTGCAGCAGAGTAATATGTTATGCACTGTCTAAAAAGTTTGAGATTTATAAGTTTCTGAACACCAACAATCAACGCTGCATCACTTTATCTTTTATCATTGTAATATACAAGTTCAAACTTTGGCAAGATCTATGAAGTATCTGGAATAAAATAAAGCTTGACTACTGCCTTATACTTCCTATTCCCTTGACTTGACTTAATGCAACTTTGAATTATTCTTAACATTTTGACAACCGGAGTCATGTTAGTGTGATTTCACACTATTGCCACTTACCGACTGAGTTCATGTGTTCCAATAGTTACAAAGCTCCAGTTTTTTGTTGTTTGTCTACTGAATATTCGGTATTACCATATCTACTATAAATCTACCTATTTATTCATTCATCTATTTATCTATCTAGCTATCTATATTCACACATATTAACATAGTCTATCAAAAAAGGTTAATTATTATTATACTTCGTACATTTGTACAGTGTAGTATATTAATATTATATTTTGGTTTATTATATCACTGTGATGTTACTCATTTTATTTACTAAATAAAGTTTATTGATTAATTATATGACAATATGTTGCCAGTATCCCACATTGACTAATAAAATGTGCTGGTGGCAGACGCAAATTTTCTTTATGAAACGTGTGGCCATCAAAGTATTAAGATAAAGCTTTGAGATTCTTTAATACAGCTAACGTTGCAATTGCAGTACACAATGATGAAATATCATGGACGTCAAACAGAAATGATCTAAAATATTCAAAGTAATTTATATCAATCTGAAAATATACTGAATCTCCTATAGACTTTGAAGAAATGCAATAGAACCAATACAAATACAGTACAAAAATAGAAATCTGTATTATAACAACAGAATTCAAAGTACAAAAACGAATAGAATTATAAAATTTACATACATGGACTTCTTAATTACATAGAATTATATTTCTGTAATACTTACAATTTTTTTTAACTTCTTTATGACAAATTCGATTTTCATATAACAAGTAATACTTGAAAGTAGTAATTAATAAAATAAATCGTAAATAAAATTTAACTGTATATAATTACATTTAATAATACATCATAATTTATACCTCATTCATATGTAAATTTTTTTTAAGTAAGTTATATACTCAAATTATTTTCATTTTATAATTTATTTAAGCAAAGTGTTTTTCATACGATGAATATGTCTCATTGCAGTATTAAATATCAGTTGATGCTGACATTGTCCATTTTACAAGAACAGACAAAATAATACTTAAAGCTCAAAATTTATACATCTATACCAAGGGGGAGGGTCTAATAAAAATATTATTTAAAATGATAAAACAGAAAATTACGGAAAGTAGTATAACAACAATATTATAATATGAAACAGCAAACAATATATAAATGTTAAAATGAAATTTGGAAAAGAGATGAAATTAAACTCAGAAAGTATTTTTATTTTCTTTAAATTGAGTTTTAAAAAAGTAGTATGGATTATAACCAATAACGATCATCATAAGCATAAGCAAAAAACTAAAACAGTAAATCTGAATTTCTACATCAATCATAGTAACCTAGTTCATACATTTTAAGTAAAGATAAATTTAAAGTTTCATATTTTCAACGTGGTCTTTAACTAGGCAAACTATTTCTTAGTCTACTATTAACAGTATTAACAGCTACATTATTAAGCTCAATGAGAGTGTTAGAATATAATGAATAACAGTCCGTTTCTTACCTGTTTACTGCTATGTGAGAAGCATTTCACATTAACTTCCTCATTGCTCATTTTCGTGAAATGGTTAACGAATTGTCGTTTTACAGCTTCGTCAGTGCTTTTCTTTACAAAAAATATTATTTATATTTACAATATGATGTTCACATCCACCACATACGAATACATGTAAACACACATAAGTGAAAAGTAAAAACCCGCTCTTCTTCTCGATTTTTTTTACATTACCAATGTGTAACGAGAACACAAGGGAAGGAAAGGTCCAGTAAGATTCAATACTACCTCACTCTCGCCTTAATAGCAACTTAGGCGGAATTACGATGGGATTGTAGTGGTGGGAAATGGCGCGAAATTTAAATCGTTTCATTAAGCCAGCGTATATATATTCTATTATATTAATTAAAATTAATTTTTTAACGTAAAAGAAAGAGTTTAAAAACTTCTTTTTTATGTTACACATATATCATCGGTTCCTTCCTTACATTCACCGCATGTCCTTATTATAGCGCTATTGTAACGCTGCAAATAAAACAAGTATTACAACAAAATAACGTAAGGGGTTTTAATTGTTTGGCTTTTTTATTTTAGTTAAGTGTGAATTCAAATATTGGAACATCTAAATTTTGTATGATTAGATATATTTATATACATATTTACATACATGTGACATTATGTCATATTGAGCTCAATCATACTTTGCATAGAAAACAAATTTATATCAATACATCCAATTTTTGAGCATATTATAAATAATAACATATATTTCAATTTTACAATGAGTTTAAAACGTAGAAGAATAAATATCATACGGATTTAGATAAATTAATAAATATTATAATATATAAATAGAATAATAGTAATTCATTACATACTGATTAATAACGATTAGCAGAAATTCAGAAATTACGACACAAAATATAAATACATAGAATATGCATACATTCATAACAATGGTATTCCTATGTTTCAAAAACGATCATCTTATTATGTTTCCTTTATATAATTGATCATTTGATGGCACAAAAAACCTTTGCATGTAAAAAAAGATGCGCCAAGATATATGCTACAGTAGCATCTAGTACACTAATACTCCGAAATTCTATATTCATTGAAAGTAATGAAATCATATAATTGTTTCAAGGTAATTATATAAGTAATTCGGGAAATGAAAAATTTTTGAATCTCAATATATTTCATAATATAAAACATGTACTTCTATTTCTCAAGTTATTGTCACTTAACAGTTTTATGACACACGGGTTATGCAGACAGTTTGAAAATCTACTTGATGATCCGTTTTTCTACTGCATGTTGTGAAGTACTATTTCCAGAAATCATTTTACCGTCCCTGCGATCCAGTCATCGCCGTCCTTTTCCCATCACATCTAATATGTTAGGCAATTCGCATAAACTTGCGTTATTATTCACATATTGATTTATAACTATCGATCGATCCGACAGTAGTGGTAAAGTATGATTCTATTAAATTATTCAAGTACTTTATTTAAGTACTGAAAGTAACCTGGTCGGTGTGAAGTGAAAATTTCAGATATATATTTTTACAATTTAAGTTTATTTATTATAATCAGGGTGAAATTTCTCATACTGAACAAATAGATGCATATCCTGATAAAATACAAGCAAACGAGTACAGATGAGTGTAAATAAAAAGTAAGCAGTGACCATAATTGTCATTATAACGATCTGATTTTCCATGTAAGAGTAATACTGATTTTGTTAGAGGATGCTTTAATGTAATGTTAAAGAAATATTACAACAAAGGACCACATTTACAATAGATAGATGTAAACTTTATTTGTCCCCTTTCGTGTTTTCAAAAATTCGTAATTACAATTTCTCAAAATTTTTATTCTTACAATATTTTTCTTTATCCAGAAATAATATTTCGTTTATAAAAATTTTTATTTAACTTTTACTATTCGCTACCTATTGGTTGGCGACTGCATAACTGTACATTTTAAGTAGGAAAGAAATGTCAAAATTTTTACTTGAAAATATAACTTTATTGAATTAGATACATTCCATTTTTGTTGATGACCTTTCGTCATCTTTCAGACAGCGTCATAATTCCATGTTCATAAAACTTCTGATTTTTACGAGCAAAAAACTAGCTCCAAAGTTTTTGTCGAGCGACCAGATACATGTGGGACTTTGCATTACAGTGTTGAAAATTAATACCCTTACAATTTGCTAATTCTGGTCGGTTTTCTTGAACTACAGCGCTCAGGTTTCTGAGTTGTTAAACATAGACGTTTAAATTAACCATTTGGTTTCTTCGTAAAAGTTGAAAGTGCAGAATTCCTGTACAATCCCACCAAACGGACAGTATAATCTTTTTTTGTTAAATGTCAGTTTTTTATGTTGTCTGGCTTGGTTATCTTATCCTTATTCTGAGATTATCATCCTTCTTCACCCACAATTTTTTTGATTAATATTGTTATGAACTTTTCGTTAAATTACTTTTTTTGGAAATAATCAGTCGTATCAAAAATGGATCAATGAGTATTAGTGTATAAGATGCCACTGCAGCATATACTTTAGCGCATCTTTTTTTACATGCAAAGGTTTTTTGTCAGATTTCACAGCTTTCAATGAGGAAGGCAATTTATAGAGAAAACAATGTTTTTGACTGCTACAACATAGGGACCACTGTTACAATATAGGTAATTGGTTGTTACAACATAGGGACCATAAACACCATTCATACTTTCAGCCGCCTGATTTGAATTTTCGCCTTTATTAAAGAAAAAGTAAAATACCGAATTTTCTCTTCCATTTTTAACACCGTGTTACTCACAACTGAATGGACCAAACAAAAAATAGCAAAAGAATTTTTTTATTTCTATATTATAAAATACGTGCCTCTTCGAAAGAATTGGTAATTATTGGTACTGACTGCTCTCTGAGTCCGTTTCTTTTCAATCTGGCGTTGGAGCCAAGAGTGAGGTTCACTGCCCAGTCTCGGCCGGATTATGACCTTCACGAGCAGGGCATCGCGGTTTTCGCATATACGGATGATATCGTCCTGCTTTCTCCCACTCTGAAGGCATGTTGGATCTGCTTGGAATAGCGGCGGGTCGGGAGAGGAAGTTGGACCTGATCTTCATGTAGTGGGACATTCATATTTCATCCTAGTTTGGAATCATAGAATCATTATAACAGCATAGTTTGAAATCATCTTTTTTATTTCATACATTTTTCAGTTGATAACGCTTTCTGCTTAAAAGTGTCTTAGAGATTCTCCTAAATCACGCACTGTCGCGCTATGCTAAATTGTAGTGCCAACTTAAATTTTTTTTGGCCGCCATTGAGGTGGATACCAATCCGTGCAGCACTTTAGTGTACGAAGTTGTTCTTGAGTTTCGACTGAGTTTATTACAAAAAAAACACCAAATACAACAAACTTTTAACAAAAGAATCGGTCGAGATGGCTCGTTTGAAAAAGATATCGTCGCATCCCCGACGAAGAAATAATAAAAACAAAAGGAAAAAAACGCTTCAATAAGCTGCGGGCGAGAACGACCGGGAAACGCACGAGAGTTGTGTACTTTCGAGCCGGTTTTACAATTTTTGAAAATTTTGAGAGAAAGAGTAGCATTACAAAAGCGAGACTGTAGCTGACTAGCCGCATAAAATGAACTTACAGTGTATTCCTTGTATGTCAACAACAGAGCGTACCGTGTTGACTGTTTTCAAACAGGCGCGCATGAAAACTTACTAAATATAAGCGAAACATGTAGAATTTTAAAATAAATACATCGAAATTAAAATAAAATTAATTAGGTTACTAAAATTAATTTATATAAATGAGCAAGTAGAATTATTGGCATTTGGAGCAAAAAATTCTATCCTAGCTATTTATGGATTTGAATTATATAATTATTAAATACAGAATATATTTTTCAATAAAAAATAAACTCGATATCACATTCTTATTATCGATAAAGTCAGAAGTTAATGTTTTCGTACGAAAACCACTTCATGTAACAAAATTTTTCATGTAAATAATGTTAACTTTATCCATTTATTTATTCGTTACATACGTAACTTTTCTGTCTATTATACATATGGTCAACAGTCGAAGTCTTTAAAAACGATTGTAATGTAAAAGTATCTAAACCACCCTGATTTGTGGAAAAGCAATAAACGTTGCAAGCGACAAAATAAATCCCTTGTTGCCCGGCGTGCCACTTTGAGCGCACGCCGATGATGTAAATCAAGTCGCAACGGCCTCGGCACTCTACACTTGGAAAATTCATATGCATGGAATTTCCCCGAATTTCAAACACAAGGAGTTTATTGTATTAAACCTAAAACGCAGTTAAACGATACGTCGGAAAAACGTTTTTCCGACTCCTATCCTCGGAAACGAGAGCATAAAAATCCTCTTCTTCGAGAGCGCGAGAGCCTAATCTAGACACAAAACTCGTAACACAGAGATCGACCGTCAATCAATAAAATAATATATTCATCGCGACATACCGGTAACACAACAAAATAAGAGGAAATTATATTTAATGCGCTTATTTATGCAAACCCAAATGTATTTCAAAAATATATCTCATTTTAAACAAACAACTTATTTTATTATTTTACTAACATTTTCTGTTCGCGTTTCCATGGCGTAGAAACGCTCGCGAGGGGAAATTGCATGAAAACCCACGTAACATTGTTATTAATTTATAATTAATATCATTAATTATATTTTATGAGTTATTATTAGATAACTATATTTACTACTTTTGCATTTTTTTCACAATATTTATCTATTTACTTAGTATAAATTTATAGTTGTTTATCATTAATTATTATTTATTCACTATATTTGTTATTATTGTTGAATTTATGAATGTGTTTGTTTTATTATGTGTTTATTTATTCTTATACAGGAAATTACAAAAATATTCTACCACTCATCACGTACAGCATACGTTTAGTCCCTCAATTATCGTCATTCATTCATTCTATCATAATAACTGCGAATCAGATATAAAATGTTTATTTGTGTGGATGCTTGTGACGTTACGCTGTCGAGCAATTGTGCGTTTTCGGCTCATATACGAGAAATAACAATCAGAAAAAAATCCAAGGGCACATTTTTAGAGATTAATATTTCATTAGTTTCATTATATATGTACATAATGTTAAATGTACATGCTTAGAATAACACTCTAAGCATGCCTATGTTTCTTTTTTGTATTTGATAATGCAGAATAGGAGGCGAGATGCTAAGTAAATTTTTCGCTCCGTGACATGACGGGTTAGATCCAAAAAAATTCCAGTAAAGATATTGCAGTCGGTTCGGCCTGATCGTTAGTTTGTCTTCGCTCCACCTCTTATACCTGGGCGCTCATATCACGATAGCGATATTTTTGGTCTCACGACACCATCCCTTTTCTGTAATAATTGTTTGTCACATTATCGAGTGTATTTACCGCTATCAGAAAATGTATCGTGTGTTGCATGTCGAAGTCTGTCAAAATGTTGATAGGTATAATATGTTTTATAAAGTTAGTTATTCTGCCTTCAGAGTATTTGACCTACAACCACATTGATTGTTTTAATTAAGTGTTTGAAATTAAAATTATGACTTATCATTCTTAAAATGTATATACTGCAGCTCATTATATAAATCGTACATAAAAATTATAATGCACCCGTATAAAGTGGTTTTTTACTAAGTATATTAAAAAACATGTTCAACATATATTTGAGTAATGGAAAAATTATTTACACTTATAACTCAGATAATTCACATTCATCGCAGTCTAATTAAACATGTGCTTTTTGTACTTTAATAAAGTATTTTTATTAAATTTTGTTAGGGAATTTTTTTATCAAATTATTTTAATTTTTGAAAATCTTACATGCTTATACATTTTAAAAATAAAACTTGCATTACAAAAAGATCATTACAATATTTGTAGTATGCTGGCACAATTTGAAATAGAGGAATTAGTAAAAGCAGAAATTATAAACCTACAAGAAGTGAAATTAAATACAATTATGCTACCTGAACATTTATCGGACCACACTTTAAAGTTGCACGTTGAATCTGTTATTTGTAGCAATAATACAGAGGTAAACATAAAATACTTGTTTATATTTTTCCTAATTTATAACAATGTTTTTAATTCCTACAGATACATGTATATGTATGTAAAGACACACACTGA
>JABFPT010001770.1:0-11789 GCA_022817245.1 Nixonia krombeini
ACACGTGGTTGCGGGTAAAACCACAATTAGGGTGGTTTGCTTCCCACACATTTTCTCAATTTTCCTCCATATCTCGGGTCCTGATGGGGGGAATGGTCAATATAGGGGGTGATTCTTAATGTACGTCGCGAGATCTATCCATTGGTATATGATTCAATATCGAAAGCCGAAGTTGATTTTTCGAAAAAAATTGAAGGGGTACCCCTTTGCAAATTTTCACGCCACAACCTCTCTAATTTTTCCGTTTTTCCTCAATATCTCCGCTCCTAATGGAGGGAGAGGTCAATATGTGTAGTTATTCTTGATGTGCGTCGCGAGATCTATCCAACGGTATATGATTTAATAGCGAAAGCCGAAGTTGATTTTTCGCGAAAAATTGAATTGCAGAATAAAAACCAAGGGGTACCCCTTCAATTTTTCTCGAAAAGTCAACTTCAGCTGCCGGTATTGAGTTACATACCAATGGATAGATCTCGCGACGGAGATCAAGAATATCCCCCTATATTGGCCCCTCCTGCCATTAGGAGTGGAGATATTGACGAAATAATAGAAAATTGGCGGGGGTAAAATTGAAACAAGTAGTTTCGTAATCATAATTGAAAGTCGTATTTTTGGTTCAGGTCAACGTACTTTAGCTTGTTAGATAGATCTCAATGTCCGGAAGAAGATGGTGTCTTGTCCACTTTCTAATTCCCAAACGAAGAAAAGTTACAGCGTGGAAACTGTGAAAGTCGGTAGATCATGCGCCCACCACATAATTTTTCGCTTTTTCCCGAATATCTTCGCTCCTAATGATTGGAGGGGGCAACATAGGGGGTGATTCTTAATGTACACAGCGAGATCTATCTATTGGTGTATAAGTCAAAGCTGAAAGTCGAAGTTGATTTTTTGGTCTTTTCCAAAGAGACAAAATTTCCTTTCAATTTTTTTCAAAAAATCAAGGTCAGCTTTCAGCTTTGTACTACACACCAATAGATAGATCTCGCTGTGTACATCAAGAATCACCGCCCATATTGTACTCCTTCAATTTCTTCAAAAAATATACTTCGTCTGACGGTGATCTATAGAATTTCAAAATGTTCACTCTACTCTAGTTTCTTGAACTGTTTCAACTATAGTTATGAGAAAAACCTCAAGGCTGCTAAATGATTACCGGGAGATGTGGAAACCCGGTGAAGTGTTTCGTAAACGGTCCGAATCAAAGATGCTGTCGGAGCAGCTGTTCCGGATACGCGTATTTGCCGACAAAACAGCCGATGGCTGTTTCGACAGACGTGATAATACTCCCAGGCAGGCGGCGACTTTGGGGGAACTTTCTTGACAATTTGCCAAGTACTCCGCGTCAAAGGCGAATGCCTCGCAACGTTTTTCCCTATTGCTATCGACATTTCTGTTTCGCGTGATCGCCAACCGTATGCAAAGCGTCGCGGAGCGTCTCTCTGACCGGCAAACGATACTCGCAGCTATTTCTGGAATGGGACGAGAAGGGGGAGAAGAATGCAGAAACGAAAGTATGTAAAGACAAGCTCGGGCAACATTGTTGTCATTTTATATCACGCATTCCAGTGCAAAAATAATCAAGCACATTTATGTATACGTGTACATACATACATTCATACATCTATTTACACAATCAAAATGTGTGCCTAATAATAGTGTAATATTTCTTTCAATACAAAGTATTTTACGCAAATTGTGATTTTACATTAGTATTCACTAAACAATTTAATACATGACCGTATAATTATTCATAGTATGGAAAATACGTTTTTTCCACAAGCCTGCAATTTTCATCTGCCGCACTATTTTGCGGAATAAAATTGTACCATTATCACGGTTTCGACTAACAATCAAAATTTCCATATAAACGACGAATCGACATAAACGAGGATACAGAGTAATACGGTAATTCATTACACCGTGTCAAACGTCAGCAGTGCAAATGTAACGAAACGACGGTACGATGATCTGGCGTAAAGCGTCATTGTCGAAGCGGCAAATTCGCCGGGCGTCAACGGCGAGCGAGAAATCGATGCGGCCAAATTACAATAATGAGAGTTGCAGTCATTTCTGTCTTCAATTATCCATCGTCATGGTGGCAGTTGCGCGCAACTGAACGATCGTCGCTGCCGCTCTTCGCCGCGTTGTTTCTCCTCTCTATCCCCTCCCCGCCCCTCCCATCTCCTATTACTAGTGAATCGAGAAGGAAGAAAGTTGGAAGTGCGTCGGAAGCGGAAGAGTCGCGGGGTCAAACGAGGAGAAGGGTTTCGCCTCGCTTTCCATACGATCGTGTGCGGAGGATCGCGAATGCGCCGAGTATGAAGTTTCCGCGTTCGCCAACGCCGGCGGCGGTGTTTGAGTTGAAGGCTCCTTCGTGCATACGCACTTAGCACAAATGTGCAGTTGGCCCGCGCGGAAGAGAGTTGCCTGCTGCCGGCAGCACCGTCGAAAATTGCGCATTCACGACTTTCTCCCTACGGGGATATTTCAAGCACGCCGGACTGACGAGGAAGGAGGGGAGAGGGCGGAGGAGAAGGCGGCGGGGGGCGGATAAGAGAAGAGCGGGAAGAAAAGACCGGCCGGGAAAGTTCTTCGTCCATTGTCGATCCGCTTTATCTCAAGACGGTGGCAGACGTCGCTTTTGTGCAAGCTCGCATGTATTGTAATGAGATCACCATTATGCGGAGCCCTTCGCCGGCAGCTTTTTCAAATCCCGGGGGAAAAATGATCGGCGGCGAGCGAAAAACAGGGGATATGACGTGCCATACGAGTGCTCGTTTCCCCCCGGCGACGGGTCGCTTGTCCGATATACGCCACCGGAGCTTTCGATGCGAAATTCTGGCTGTACGCTCCGTCGCGATCGTGCGCGCGTGCTTACGCCGTATATGGTAATTGACCGGTCGTGTACGATCATTTGCGATCGTGTGCAGTCGTTTGTTCTTGCCGTTTCCCGCACCGTATAATTCCACGATGCTTCGTGTGTTGATGGAAATTTTACGGTCTTTTTTTACGGAAGTTCGTACATGTCAATGCGTGGTCGTCCGTTCAAATTCTCCTGTTAAAATCGGATTCTAATTAAAGAAATTAAATTACCTTTGCATCAGTGAACACCTGCAGAAACGAGATAAGTAATGGAAGGTGATTCGTAAATTAACTCTCAATCGTATTTAACATGATATGTAATATACAATCTTAATTACAACTCTATTCAAGTGTAATGTGAACAGTTTGATCTTTCAATCAGGGCAGTGAAAGTGTTCGTTATAGATCTCAATTTAATATCGGCTACCGTTTATTACCGTTGAAATATTTCAATTATTACGCGAAGGAAAGTTTTCGGTTAAGGTCTGTTTTGAACCTTGTGAGGACCTTGGCTGGCCTATTTTTGTCAAGGGCTGCCTTGAGGAATCGGCTGATGAACGCCGCTCTCAACTGTAGATGCTCTATCCGTGTTTACTGGCGATTGCCAACCGCTAACAGCTGCTATTGGCCGCTCAACATTATCTCCCACGACAGGTGGTTAGGTTAGGTGGTTGACCGCTCCAGTCTCATTATCGCTGTTATTGACATTATTCTTCCGCTCGGTTTTCTGGTCCAGTTCCGGAAGGTGTGCCTTACATTTTACTTTCTTTGATACGTATGCATTTATCAAATTGTCATTTTTGGTATTATTCTTATTCAATGAATTTATGATCGTCTAATATAACTTTTTAAATGTCAATGCGATCTTTAAAAAGTTCTTAAGAACGACAAAGCGTCATTCGGAATCAGTAAAAGTAAGAGTACTATTTTCCGACGAACTAGATTTCCAGTGGTAAACAGTCGCTTGACTGCATCAAGGTTGCTGAGTACCATTTCCCGCACCAGAAGTACGTAGCTATTAATTACTACCCCATATTATAACGAATGAGCAACAAGTTTAAAAATTCTGACCAGATATGATCCGACCCCAAATTATTCCGAGACTGTTTTTCACGCACATACACATACGCAATTAGCCACGTGCGAAAAGTGCACGTACGTAAAGTAACTCATTGAACATTAGAAAAATAAATTGTATCAGATTTTCCACTTTTGGATTTGGCTGGAATATTCGAGTACACCAGTTTCCCGGATGAGGAAAATATCCCGGTTGCAGAATAATGTTTATGCAACATGTAAGTCAGCAATACGCTCGCCCTGAATTAATTGGTGGTTTTAGCATCGAACTACTTACATCGCGTTCATGACCTCGCCTATGCACAGCTGCTGAATATGGCGAGTCCGAGAGAACATATCAAGAGACACAATTATCTGGAAAAACGCAAACGGGTCATTATTCTCTTTTCCAGACGGTAAAAAAAAATACTTCCTCCGCAGGAACCTCCGCCAGACCGGAACGACTTTTCCTTCAGCTCGCATTTTTCATTCATAATTGAACAGCGCTACGTATTTACAATCGCTGCGCAGACACGCGACTTGCTTGTGAAAAAGCCTTCTCCGACGTTAATTAAACTGGACGGATTGTTCGAAATTAATTACACAGCATATTCTATGCAACGTTAAATTAACATCGCAATTTACTTCAATTAGTCATCCAGACGTTTTATACGTATCGTGTAAAGAATATTTTATATTTCGCCACAAATAACATTCGAGTAAATCATTGAAAAGAAACTGTTGATATTTCTAAACAAGTAGTCATTTCTCAGCTTTTTCATTTTACAATTTTTAATAATATTTCTAATAGTTATTCTTGAATATGAATGTTTTTGCAATAGTAACTTTAATGTGAATAGTCATTTTTATTTTTGTCGCTAATCGTGAAACAATATTTAATTAACCGTTGAAGTAATTTAACTAATTACCATGAAAACCATTAACGAAGAATGGTGCTTGACGGAGCAGTAATTACAACGACAATAGCACGAAAAAAGTAAAAAAAATTGTCCACATTACCGAACAGCCGACGAATGGGGTAACGAAAGCAGAAGCATACGAATCGAACACAATGCGAGGAATTTTATGAATTTCATTGTTTGGTACTATCGCCTGCATTTAAACCTAGCGCTTGGTTCTCGCCGGTATATGAAAATTGCGAGAAAAATAAGATCTCGAGCGCGACCGTTTTTTAATGAACTCTGATATGTCTGTCCCGTGTTGTTCGCCGTTCGTTTGAAATATTACAGGGAAAGTCGCATTCGCACAATTACTTTACATCACTTTTCCATTCGGCCACGTAAACAAGCGACATTGTTCGCAGCAGGCATACTCGTTCCTTTACAAATATTACGTTGCAATTTTGAAAGTGCATACGCGTTAGTATGCAAATCGCTTTGGATAATAATGCAAACATATATAGTCGTTTGAACTTTTATGAAGCTTTGCGAGCAGTTCGATAAATCTCGTACAGGTCCATACATGGTATGGTAATAAATGACGATATAGACTCATACATGGAAGTATGAATTTTACTGATCCACTTTGAATACCCGAACAGTAAAATACGTTATTTATATGTTTACGTATAATCACACGCAATTATGTATAACCACATGGAATAATATGTAATTCTATACGGTATTTTACTGAACAATATCGTACACTGTTTGTAGGCAAAGCTGGATAGAAACGATCGCGTATGATTATGCGTGATCACGTATGGTCGTACATAATCATATATAGAAACATGTGATTTTATCACCAGCGGTCTAAATATACATGGACACACACTCACAGTTTTTCCCTCGAGTGGTCGCTCGCGCTTTTCCATCAGTGATCTCTTCCTCGAGCAATGATTTACTTTTGAGCAATGATTTTTACTTTTTGGTCGTCGGCATGGCAAAGCCGGCCGGTGAAGTCGACGGTGTTAATGCGACTCGAGTACTTTGGTCAACTCGGGGGAACTTGAACGAAATCGAATTTACGAGTAACGCGGGCCATCAGGCCACCGCGCGATGTTGCTCTTTCACGGGGAAGCGAAAAAGGAATTCTCCGAGATGGTCTTCGCGACTTTTCACTTCCCTCCTTAAAAGCGCTTTCTCGAACCCCGTCAAATATAATACAAATTCGATTTATCAAATGTACTCGCCCTAAACCGATTTTCGCCCTTTTTGCGAAAAGAAAGTTGACGCGTCTACTTCCGATATTTCTTTTTGTTAACCGCAGAGTAGTCATTTAATGGCGAAGTAAAAGTACTTAAACTTCGATATTTGGATTTGATGAAAAGTAACATGAGGAAACATGTGGAGAGGGAGTGGGGGGATACGTCGATTCCAAAGTCGGTGACGTACAGCCGAGTAAAAAAGGCCGGGGTGAGAAATTAGCGTCGTTCTGACAGTCGAACAACGCCGTGCGACGAATGTCGCAATTAAACGTAATCGCAGGGACGTGGCGCGGCTAACGGACGTCGCGACAGTTTTTCATTCACTTCGTCACGCGAGCCGGACACTCCGGGGAAAAGTGGCCGGGCAAAATTTCATTCCATTTTATTTTTTCGAACGCGTGAAGCAAGACGCGGGATAAATCATCGCAATAAAGAATCAATTTCAGGACCGGCTTCAGCCGGCGATCGTTCTGCAACGGAGGAGAAGCGAGAATGTTTCCCGGGGAGGAAAACCGTCGGACGCGGATAAATTGTCACGGCGGAGGCGCTCGGGTGTCGGCGAGCGAGACAGATAAGTCTAATATCCCGCGATTTGGAATTCTATTGCGTCCATATTTTTTTAATTCAGCAGCGTTCGATTCCGGGATATTGCCATATCTT
Source organism: Nixonia krombeini (assembly GCA_022817245.1). NCBI lineage: Eukaryota > Metazoa > Arthropoda > Insecta > Hymenoptera > Scelionidae > Nixonia > Nixonia krombeini. The sequence goes on from JABFPT010001770.1 coordinate 6,746, forward strand.
CTGACGGAACGTCAGTCGGCCGCCTCGCCGATGAATATGAAAATATCCCGCTGGAAATGGAAATGAAAATTCCTGCAGGACGCGCCTCGTGCTCAATCCGGGTCCCTTTCAGCTTCTTACCCCCACCACCCGATAAAGCTATCCTAATCTAAAAGCCTAGCTGAAAAATTCATGATTTATTATTCCAGTTTTTTTCCATCTTTGTTTACTCCGCTTTTTCCTTTTCAAACTGCGTAAAATGGAAAAAAATTTTAACCGTTGTATGAAATTTCATTTTACAGTAAATTGCTGCTATTCAAAGAGACTTTACAAGAAATTATTGGCCGGAAGTAAATTGTGCTGGTGAATAAATTTTGCAACAACGATGCTAGTATTTTATTAAATGTTTCACTTGTTAGCTTCTCATATAAAAGCCCACCGGGCGAATCGTGCGACAGCGAGCCTTTTTTAACACAAATTCGGCTTTTTCCACGCTTTCCATATGTCACCGGTCTTTAACTCTCCTCTGTCGTTCGAATTTTCACTTTACCCTTGTCAATGTTTCGCTCGTTGGTCATAAATTATGGAACGACTTTTAAATGTACGTTAGTAGCCGATTTTCTCGGTATTATACCGATTATTTCGTTTATTTACTACTTATTTAAATATTACTATTTTGTCTGTGTTTTTTATCGTCAAATCAACTTTCCTTTTTCTAAAATCAGAGTTTCGTTACGTAAAATCAACTTCGTTTTAACAGCGTCCCGTGAATTTGCGGAACACAAACATCTCTCATTTTCCATTGCGTATGAATTTTTGTTTCATCGATTTTCACGGTGACGGATATCGTATCGAGAACAACCGCATTTCCAATTCATCGGATGAACGACTCCGCGTATTTCCTTGCCTGCGCAAAGAGCAAAGCAGCGGGGGCATCAAACGTCGCAATTTTCTCTCATTTCCATCAGCGAGGAGACTTCCGGCAAAGAAGACATTTCCGCGCGAAATTCCCTTTCCAATATTTGCAGGCAGAGAGCCTAATGCACGTAGCTACTCCGAGATTAATCAGTTTCGTCGGGACCGCCGTATTTTTCGCGGGCTAACTTTCACGGAAAATCCTGCTTCAAAGGTTCCATTTCCATTTCATTACGACGCCGCCGCCGCCTTTCCCTTTTTTGAAGTCAACTTCGAAAACATATCCACTGACGCTTTACCCCTCCCCCCCCCCTTGTCTACCGTCCCTTGTGGCCTTCTTTCCGCAATAAAAGATTGACAATTTTTTTTGTTCATAAACTTGGAAACCGAATTACCTGGACGAGGCGAGAGGCTGGAAAAATGCAAGTGTCACGCCCCGATTGAATTACCGTAAATAGATGGAAAGTAAATTTACTTCTTTTTCTTCCAAAGAGAAACGCCTTTTTTGCCGTGAAGAATGTACCTCTTAGACCTAGTTATTCTTTGCAGCACTTTTGCAGTATAAATTATCAGCTGAGAAATTGCTTGATTAAAATTACTGGTCCAAAAGTTGTTTCATTAATAATAATTTGCTATTCTTTCACTTTTGCGTAGGTTTAATTTGCATGGAAAGTTAAGTTGAAAATGAAAAAAGGGGAATCTTACAATTTACTTCACGACGGCTGGAGGGTGTATTAGTATGATCAGTCGTAAAAACCGGTACTTTTTTGGTCATGGATATTATACAATAAAAAGTAGAAGTGCAAAATATTTTGAAGTTTATTGTTTTATTTCTGCACGTCAATAGCAAGGTTTAAACGATATTCGGTAAAAAAATGTAAGATTTGTACATTACAACATCGATATAATACATACATGAATTATGCCAGTGAAATCGCCGAGAGACGAGATCTGATGAAAAACGCGTCCAAGGTTTTTACAATTTTTATCCGTATAAAATATGCATTGATGAAGGGAAAAAAACCCGCGCTGTAAACACCCATTTCCATATTTGTCTTCTTACTCGCATCATCGAACCATTTTTTCCTTCCAGTCCAGTCCTGCCCCTTTTTTCGCTCACGTCAGTTTTCCTCTTCTTTTTTTTTGGAAACGTCCACTGCCGTTCAAAGCCGATAAACCGCTCGTAGATCCGAGCCTCTGTACGTTCCCGTTATCAAACGCCGCCGTGGTCATATTCCGAAGCAATTTTCGCAACTTCGGATCTTTCCACGCCATTTTTGCAACATTCGGCCGGAAAGTGTCATTGACATTCGGAATATAATGATCGGTGCATCGACTCTCGACAATCCATCGGCCGCCAAGGTTTTTATCGTGTTCTGAACATTTCCGCGAAAAAGCCGGCTTACGTGTACGGGTAATGCGCCCACCGCTCCTTTTTACCAAGTGCACTATGAGTCATTTCCTATGGGACAGATCCCGCAACGCGGCTCCTTGACTGTTCGACATCGTTGATATCAATACACCTTTTTTCATAACTTCTACCGTGCCACTGTTTCGTACACAGTTGTACAGTAATGCGATGGCTAACGAAAAAAAAATGCCTGAACTGCGTCTATTTTATTTTCTAACATCCCACGTGATGGTAAATAAAAAACAAAACACAGATTTGTTTCACTGTTGAGAAAATGAAGGGGGTTGTGTAAGGGGAGAGGAAGATCACTCTTAAAGCATTAAGTGTCAAAGCGAAATGACGCTGTAAAGTGTATCGGTTAAATCGAGTATTTTCTGCGCTCATAAAAACAAGTGCTTTCGCGCATCATCGACAACTCGAACTTCGGCGGTGATTTCACCGGCTTGGTTTTCCGCCAATGAGAGAAACAGGATACGTTTAGTCTTCACTGCTCTACAATATGCTCTATTTTACGCTCCGCGATAAAGTGTTAATTACAGCCACCGGTGAAATAATCGCGACGGGCAAAGCTGCTTGTTTCACGGCTTTTATCGTCACCTCATTCGAACGTCGAGCGAGAAGTTACGACGAATCGCAAAAAGAGAACCGCGACTGCAAAGCGAAAGAAACATATTCGTTAACTGTGACAAAAGAAATAATGGAGACACTAATAGGAATTACGCAGTATGTGGATTTTGCATCTCGCGGCTGAACAGATTTGAACGTATACATTTCACTGCGAGCTGTGCAAGACCGTGGAAATAGTTACACTTTTCCCATCAGCAGCGACGGGAAATGCAAGCGAGCTTGACGCGAAAAGCTCGATGACAAAAATTCCCAATTTCGAGGACGATGTTCGAGGATTTCTGGCGCGAGGCGAGTACGCGGACCGTGAGAATTCGACACGCTTCGCTCTATTTTCCGAATTTTGCACTTTCATAAGCAAGCTGATATTCTCAAGGAATCACAGGATTCTCAAAAATGCGCGAAAAAAGGAGCCGCCATTCGCGAAAGAGAATGTGAAAAAAACATGTTCTCCAGCAGTCTGCTTAAAGGGAACTTTGAGTCGTCTGCCTTTTCACGGTCGAAATTGAATCCGCGCTGGTCCGGAAGAGTGAAGTGAATTTTATTCCGAATTAGGTCGAGCGTGATTTCGTTGCGCGCGAACGGGTAACGTTGCGTTTCGTCAAACGCCCTACACAATTTCAATCTCGGCCCGGCGACTCTTCAAAGGCGACCCCTTTAACAATTTTCATTTTACGCACGATTCTTGCATACATCCCGGCGTAGCTGGATGCACTGTCTCCGAGATGTCGACGCTCGCCCGTGCACGCCTTTCCCTTGCCCCAACTCGTCACACGAGAACGCTTCTACCGTCGTCTCGCTCGACCTAAACGGGAATATCGCTACGAGAGCGATTCGCGATAGCGTTTCATTTCGTTTAACGAGTAGACAGATTTTGACAAACAAGTTATTCATGAAAATTCATAATAGTCCTAATTTTGTTAGTATTTTGTATTTTACATTAATGCACAGTGTACATTCGTTTCATACGTAAACGAAATAATGCTTTGCTGTATGAAAATCGCTGCTACAGAAATATCGTGATTTTTGTCACTGTAGCAAAACGAAAAATAAACATTTAACAATTACTTAATGATTTATTTAACAAGTATATTTAATAAGTTAGGGGGATTTTATGGAGATTTCGCAAAAATTACTTTTTGCGTTAATGCGTAGTCAAAAGATTATATCAAACTTTTTGAAGAATTTAAACTGGTAAAAACTGTACAAAGCTCGAATTTAAACTGAGTGCGAAGTAAAATGATGTAAGTAGATTGAACGTTATTTATAAAAAACAGGCATAAAAAATTCTCTGCTATGTTTTAATAAGGTACATTTTAACGATAACAAAACGCTTTATAATCAACTGCTCGAGATAAGTAAAATCGTGAAGTTTAATAACAAATATAACAGGCACACATAACCGCCTACGCCAGTCGTTTATTTTACAGTGTTGTGTAACTTTTACAATGCGAAGTTTCGTACGTTTAACTGCGCCACAAACGTAGAAGGTTTATACCTTCACAATTCAACATTGCGTTTTTCATCGCAAATTTATAAACACTTAACATTACTGCAACATAAGAACAGAACAGTTATTAAATATATTTTAAGTACACTTACAATGTAGCTACTGATAATAATTTTTTAGTAATTATCAATCATAATTCGAATCTTATATATAACTTTCCGAATTTACCCCAACATACGTTGAGTACTTCTAAAAAATATATCAGGGTTTTGCTTTCATAATTTATCAATCCCACACTTTTTTCTACCTTCTCCACGTGTGATACAGTAAAAAAATGTCAGTGCCCAAATGGCTAATCAAACGCAGCACGTTACTGTTCGAGGCATTGGGACAGTTGCATCGCTGTCCATGAGGGACTCTCGATGGTGGGGAAATAGCTCGCGTGACGTGAAAGCAGCGAGGTTAGGCTTTGAACACGCTCTGCTTCATACCTCAGACATTCCATATAAACAGCATATATAACATTTTTGCACGAAGGCGCGAACCTCGATCGTTAAACACGAATTAGCACTGTTGCGTAAAATAAGGTAATAATCTTTTATACCCTCAAGAAACAGCGAAACAGCGTTTTTACAGCGGAGCTCGCAAATTCGCGATTGAGGAAA
>JABFPT010001774.1:10969-22453 GCA_022817245.1 Nixonia krombeini
TATGAGCCTCCAATGATCACTGTAATTTTTGGCACTTGTGCGCAAGACACTGCAGTCACCACCTTCGCGCCGTTTTTAGCGATACCACCGGCCTCAGCGTCTTTACCGACCATAAATCCTGTAAATTTAATTGGCATCATATTACTTAACGACCAGTAAAAAAGTTCAACGCAAGGCACAACCATCAGTGACTCCGACACGCGAAAACGTTAATAACATAGTATAGTTCGCTATTAACTTAGTTATGCTGTCTGGACCATAAATACTTCAAGGATATAAAGATTCGAATTACATACGGGTTTTGCGAGTGTAATCTGATCTCTTGCATGATTTTGGTGCATAGGAGGAAAAAAGGGCAAGAAGGGTAAATGCCATTAAAGTAACCACAAAGCTGAAAGTGTACAAATAGAGCAAAACTTTGAAAGATGTAAGTTTTAAGTGGTTGCTCAAGCATAGAAACTGTTTTTATGCTTACTGAAATATACGTTCATTTTCAACTCAATTGGTCATTGGACTAGATATGTGGACATTAGCTACACATAAGCAGAAATGACTCATAAAATAAAATTTTCAGTAGTTAAAAACTATTAACATAAATTAGGTATTTGAATATATAATGAGTATTACATTCAACCCTCTTATTACGAGATACTTTCCCTGTTATAAGAAACTCAGAATCAGAACATACTAATCAGGTTAATTCGTACCACGCTGTATGGAAACTGTGTTATAAGATTACAACGTTATAGGAGGGCTCTCGCAATTTCTGTTCCGCGTTCAAAGCAAACCTCTTTGAGTGTACCGCATTATAAAAGGGTTCACTGTATTAAAAAGATTAATATAGAGAACTGTTAAGAAATCGTAAACTAAGTCACATTTCTATTAAATATCTATTAATTAAATAATGTATTTGATTTTCTGTAGGTTTACAAATATCTTACGTTCAAAATAACCGGTGCATAATTATTCAAAATATCAAATTCTGAGTCAAACATGTTAATATGAATGTACATTACTGACGATCTATTCGTTTTCGAAATTGAACATTTGAAATAACAAAAAGATAAATATTCTGAAATAAGTATTCCTAAAAATTTACAGAACACATTTAACGAGTTAAATGTAAATAAAAATATAAGAAATTTACCTGTTATATTTTGAAGAAAAACTAACGGGATTTTCCTTTGAGAACACAATTGTATAAAATGAGCTCCTTTTAGTGCACTCTCAGAAAATAGAACGCCATTATTAGCAACTATTCCAACCTGGTAACCGTGAATTCTCGCAAAACCAGTCACTAGCGTTTCTCCATATTCAGCCTTAAACTCATGAAATATGGAACTGTCGATGATTCTTGCAATGACTTCCTTAACGTCGAATGGCTTCTTTAAATTGACGCCTACAATGCCATATATTTCGTCCGCACAGTGTACTGGCGGTTTGTAATCCTGTTTGATGTTGACATCAATATTACGTCGGCGATTCAATCCTGCGACTATACTCCGAGTCAAATGTAATGCATGAGTATCATCAACTGCATAATGGTCGGTTACTCCTGATTTTCTAACAGTTTATTGCATTGGTAATTATGTAATGAAATAAATAACAATCATGATGGAACAGTAGAATTCAAATTTGTATACTGTATGAGTTATATGTTAATATGTAAAAATAAGGTACAATAGGATTTCATAAGATTCTGGACTACTATATATAATGCAAATGAGAAATACATCAATTTTAACGTGTATTAGTGTAATACATCGTAATATAATGTATAACGTTAATTGTACCTGCAGTGCAATTTTGCACCACCTAATTCTTCAGCAGTAACTTCTTCTCCTGTGGAAGACTTTACCAAAGGTGGACCAGCTAAAAATATTGTACCTTGTTCTCCAACAATTATGTTTTCGTCAGCCATTGCAGGAACGTATGCACCACCTATACTGTTGATAAAATCAAAGGTTTACTAAAGTTGTCTTGAATTACATAGAGTATTCATTATGAATGTCTTATTTTGTTCATTTTTTATTAAAATGTAATTCAGTTCATTTGAACATAACTTTTCGTGTAAAATTGTATATACTTATTTTGATACACCTTCTCTCAATATAAAAATAAATTACATAAAATTTATATAAACGTTTTGAGAATCATAACAATTTTCATAACAAAAAAAAAACAAGAAACGAAGGAAACTGTGCAAAAGACATACTAAAAAAAAATATTTACTAATAACAAATTCCAAAAATTTTTAAGAAGAAAATACATGCAAAAGATTGAGATAGAAATAATGAACGTTAGAAACTGTTATTAAATAATCTTTAGACCTGCAGTACAACTGCCCATGACAACTGCAATTTGTGCTATCCCTGCTGCACTCATATTAGCTTGATTGTAAAATGATCTACCAAAATGCATTTTGTCAGGAAACACTTCAGCTTGATAAGGTAAATTTGCACCACCACTGTCCACAAGATAAATACATGGAAGTTGGTTTTCTTGAGCAACTTCTTGGGCGCGCAAATGTTTTTTTACCGTCATTGGATAATAAGTACCTCCTTTAACAGTTGCATCATTGGCGATTATCATACATTCTCTTCTACAAAATAGAAAAAAAGACAATCTTATTACATTCAACCTATTAATTTCAATGAAAGTAATCCTTTACCTTTGATCATGCACAAAAATATATAAACTATTCAATATACTGCTTCATACTTTCCACTCAAAAAAACTTTAAAGTTTGAAGAAATAGAAATTATTTGCAATACAAAAACAAAAATTTGCATAACATTTTATTCGAATTATCGGAAAGACATTACATGAGATATTTTTTCATGGTCAAAATAACTTTTTAATAAATACCCTTCAACTTTTCCAATGCCGGTTATTATTCCGGCTGCTGGTACATTTTCTTCATACATTCCATACGCCGCCAATTGAGAAAGTTCCAAAAATGGCGAATTACTGTCAAGTAGAACATTTACTCTTTCTCTTGGTAATAATTTTTCGCTGCTTACATGTTTCTCTCTTGCTTTCCGGGACCCACCTTCAGTTATTTTTGTCGATATTTCCTTCAATTGCTTTACTAATTGTTGCATTTGTGCATAATTTTCCTACAAAAATATACTTATTGTTAATTTTGCGAAAAATAAATAAAAATTTCAAAATAGATATAAAATAAAAAAACCCCGCTTCAAAAATTATGAATTCTGTTTTAAAGTATTTTTAATTAAGTTAAGGAGGTTAAAAAATGTTCAATTAAACCATATTTTTAAACTTTCGTTTATTTAAACAAACATAAATTAGTTTTCTTTACATGTCATTCATAATTTTTATTCCTCTGCTTATTTTATGAATTTGTCTAATCTTATCACGCTCAGAAGAAGACATAGATAAACACAAAATATGTTTTTCTTATGTAAGTTAAAAAATACTTTCTTTTGATATAAAATTATGTATACTTAAATGAACAAATTATTTTTCATATAATAATAATAATATTACTACTAATACAAACTGTTCATGAGTGAGCATAAATTATTTTTAAAAATTCGAACACAATTTTGTGAATGCTCTATTTTGAAGTTTCACAAATATAAATTACGTTTTACTATCCTAATTTTATCATTTAAAACACAGTAATCGGTTAATTCAAAATATACTAAAAGAACAATAATTGGCGAAACTTATGTTGCGCATACATTTTTTTGTTTAGAGTAATTAGAAATTTAAATATAATCATACCTGATAAACTGGCGAATTACGATCTTGCGAACTACCAATTCTAAAAGCTTCATTACAAACACTTCTTCCAATAAAATGAACACGACTAACTAATAGTCTACTTCTCAGCATTTTAAAGAAAAAGTTGTTTGTAAAAACTGATTCAACCAACAATATTTCACAACGCGCACTGAGTTCGTACTGACCTCGTGCTAATACGAATTTGTCCGAATCACGGTAAAACTGAACAATCACTACAAATGCATTTTATGGACGGTTTTAACGCCACTCAGCGTAGTTTGCGTAAACTGCGATCACAATTCTCTTCGTGTAATAACCGATAGCTGCATAAGTTTCGTTATATTATCAGTCGAGTATTATATGACAGTCGGTATTAAAGAGTACTATTTAAAACTGTGGATTTTATGACTACTACAACTTAAAATTACAAAAAGGAAATTGAATATGTCACTATGTCATAATAAAGACATATAAATCTAAATAATATAGTTTTCTGTTCTGTTTCCTGTCCCATACTCAGTTCTTTCTTTCTCACTTTCATTATTGCCAATTACTTTTTCTAATAAAAAACAGTTTATATCAATAAAATTGAAATAACCAATACTTGCTAACACAATTATCTCTGGAACATTTGAGTATCGACGGACACCGACAACAAATGAATTTTTACTTTTTTTTATTTTTATTAGTACTTGTTATGAAAAGAAGTGAAATAAGTGTTTTATGATTTGCAATGATTTTATTCTATAATAAACTGGTGGTCCTTTCTAGCGCGGAATCTACGTGAAATGAGGAACGGATGTGCATAAGATAATTCTAAAAACATGATGCTGATTTATTTTATCATTCGTTGCAATATTTAAATATTCACCTAATTTATGTGTTTCATATGTTATTAGAAAAATCTGCACAAATTGCATATTAAAAATGACAATATAATTGATTATAATAGATTGGTAATTGGAAAATATATTTTAAACAATCAAAAATATATTGATATGTTGAATATTGTTAGCTAAGGTATATATTTTTAAGTTTTCTTGAATTACGTAAACTGTGTTAGATGTACGAAACATGTGTTTCAATACACAATTTCAAATAATCCCGCTGTTTTCTGTTCTTTTGTCATTTGTATCACGCCGCAAAATAACTTCGAAGTTCGAACAGACCTTGTAAATATCCTAACAAAACCTGTTTTTACTGGTACAGTATCAGGCAGATACGTCTCGTATTTCTTCCGTTTCTTGTCAAACTTTCTGACCAATCAGGTGATTGATTTAGTCGAATCAGCAAATAACGAATGTAGAAACTCACATGGAAAACATGTGAAGCACTAGGTATGTCTGTCACGTACTGTAGATCGTGGGATATCATATGATTCACTGAGTTGACATACGAGTTGCGGTTAAAAAGTGTCGATCGCGGACAGTTCTTTGACAAAATAGTTTTAAAACATTTTTATGTTGGAATGATATCGAATGCACTCAGTTTGCATGAGTAATATTACGTGTCGTACAAAATCAGCTTAAAATGCCTATTTTTTCAAATCTAACACACCGAACATTAAAGGTAAATAAAATCCATAGTTTGAATATTTTCTTTTGCTATATTGCATGAAATTTGATTACACTACTTCATGTACGATACTATAGTCATGCAATTTTTTTAGAAATAAAAGAAATGTACGTTTAATTGTAAATTACAATGGAATGATTTACTCTACGTTTGTAAATGGAAAATTTAATTAAGTGCGCAGTTGAAAATATTTTTACTGTTTTGTCCAATAAATAATTTGTATCATTTTCCATTTCTAGATAATTTTTGCTTTTCATCTAATCCTTGTATCATGGTATGTATTAAATATCAAGTATCAAATATTCCGGAGTTCATAACAGTATATTAATGTCATTTTATCTAAATTGTTATGTAGCTGTAGTTATTGATTAAATAAGTTATAAACGAACAAAATATTTGTATAATGTGTAAAACACTTATTATAATAAAAAAATATGTTTAGGGCAATCCAAGAATTGTGGTGTCCAAAATCAGTGATTTTGTACAATGCATTATTTTTTATCAGTATCATGTGGGCAATTCATAATACTGAGTCGGATGAACCTATACAGTTTGTATGTCTTTGATTTATCATTTAATATAATTCATAAATAGCAAAGTAATTTTGTATATATAATGTCTGTATGATATAATCAGTAAACTTTACTTATAGGCACTGTTCATAAATGTAACAGCAATATTTCTTGACATGATTGTATTAATTGTTTTCTTCAGAGCATCAGGGCGTAAGTAAATAATTAATTATTTTTATTTATATTATGCCATTCTCAAATTATTGTAATGTTGTTACAAATTTGAAACAAATGATGAGCCTTATTATAAGTAAAAGTATAAGTTACTATTTAAAACATTACGAAAAAATTATTAAACCTTTTATTTTAGACATATCTGAAAAATTCAGTGCAGCATGTATGTCAATAAATCTTGTTGGACGTGCAGTCAGTTCAATTTATTTACTTCGTATTGGTCAAGAACGAAATGGTTCGTTGTCTTCAATGATTGCACCTAATCCAGCCATGGGTCTGTATTCCTAAAATATTTATATTTTATATTATTCTTTTTAATATATAATTTTGCATTATAGGATTTGGTCGGCGAGAGTATGAAGATATATCACATCCTGTTCCTCAAGCAACAGATTTTGATCGAATATAATCCGATATGAACAAGTTTTTACTTTTGTAAAATGTACATGCACGAACAATATTTTTGATACGTGCTACAAAGTGTGGAAAACGTGTGTGATCTATTTCACATTTATGAAGATAGTGGATGTATTACAGAGATTACTTGATTTATACTAGTAGTTACTTATATTACATTTTGATAATTTAATACTACAGTAGTTTCATATGTTTGGTTATAGCCAGTGATTCTTGATGAAATAGAATATTTATTGTATTATTAATGTATAAAAATGAATACAATAAATATTGAAGTAATTTATATTTTTTACATATCTTCATAAATGTATTGTACATTAAAATGTTACAAATTCCATCATAACTGAACTCTAAGGACTAATATAACGTGTATGAGACTTATAAAATATAATTATAGAAATGGACTTTTACTTCGCACTGACGATCAAAAAACCATTTTAACAAAGTAAAAGAATTATAATAGTGGATTCAAATTTGTTTTTAATATACTTTTCACAGAAAGCGTTAGTATGAGCCATTATTTCATGAAAACATGCACATTTTTTAAAAATGGATATGATTAATTAGCGTAAAATGTTAACTAAACATTGTTCATACATTATTAGATAGTGTTCGATGTAATCTAGTCCACTGATTTTTTAAAGAAGATTTAGCACATTGGAATAAATACTATTTAATTTATTTCTTACTACTGAATGCAAAATAAAGTCAACAAATTGAGTCATGAAATGCAAGTTTGATAATTCTTGTCATATTGAAAATATTTTAAAACTAGTCTTGGCAACAATTTTTATTTACAATTTATTTTCATTATCAGTAATATGTCAGTTAGAATTAGTATTAAACATGTTTCATCTGTGTGTTACGAAAGTTTTGTAACTTTGTCGTAGACTTTCCTTTTCCGTTATTTTTCTTTTTAACAAAATAACATATCTCAATAGTACGAAACCAAGATTTTATTGAAAATTATAAATATTTTGTGTTTTTTAATGTAGACATACAAAACAACAGCATTACAACAATTTGTTATTAACTAAGTACTTAAAAACGTAATAAAATAAGATAATTGATTTCGAACTATAAGAAAGATACATAATGTAATACATGTGTACATCTACAGACATACAAAGTTAATACTGCTTTTGACAGAATAATTTGCTAACAGTACATACATAACACAGCAGTAAATTTAGTTTTTACAGATTAGTCATTTATATAGACAAATGTGATAACTTTATACACTAAATACTAATTACACTATCATTAAAGATGAGAAAAAAGATCAACGACATTTTTAATCACTTTTAGAAAATAAGTCATGTTTTGGTAACTTGTCTATATACACCTGCTTTACCGAACTCGTTTATAATTTATTACTCCGATAGCATTATTTTTTGACGCAAGTCCTTAAAGAGTTAATTCTTTTACTTTTAAACTTAATAATTTGTGTTGTATGTAATTTTTTGATTTAATGTGTTAAAATTAATTCAAATTGTTAATTCAAAATAATGAATAGTAGTAACAATTTTATTAACAAAAATTATCAAGTAAACTATCAAATTGTTATAACATACTGTTTAATTTAGAAAATGTATTACTGTTGTGTATTATTAATGCATTATTACTTACATCTACTTTCAATTTTCACAAAAACATCAAATACAGTAATAAGTAGATGTATGTATACAATTTTCATACAGAGATTATCACATAAATAAATATCTTCATAAATATCTAACATGCTCCTAAATTCATCTAACACGAGAAAAATGTTACTCTGTAGATACTTTGGTGCGTTACTTGTCATTTTAAATACATAGATATGAGCATGTGTCATAATAATGCTTTTACATGGAAAATAAATATTCTGATCAAACATTTGTAAGTTGATATTTAACAATGTGATTCACCGTATTTTTTTACGCCATTATAAAACTCATTGGGTGTAATGGGCAACGGTACGAATTGTAAATACCGTTCAAATAATCGCGCGAATTGCAGAAAAACGTCGTGAGGTGGCCCTGGCATCAGTGCATAAAAGTCAGCGTCGAGAAGCAAATGGTTTCAGTAGTGTGCGTGACATCGTGAGGGTGGCTCCGCGCGCGGCTGCTCCGCGAAATCAGCCCGTTGAACGTTCGTTCGGAAACATGGCGGCCAGCGACGACGAGCCGATGCATCTCTACGAGGTTTTTCAAAACTGCTTCAATAAAATAGCCAACAAGCAACCTGGTGAGTGTTACGAAAAGCAAACCTCTTAGAGCATCTTCCGCGAGCGCGTGTGTCAGTGAGAATTGCCGCGTTCGACGCGAAAATCCAATCCGCTCTAGCGTGTGTGTCGTGTTTCGGTAGGACTCGCGTTGCCCATTGTGAGATTTTCGGCGATTATTTCACGGCTACACGCTGACGCGAGTACGACAATCGGTCGAGCGTTTCGACGTTTTTACGCCGATCCTCCTGGTTCGTTATTTCTAGAACGTTGGGCTTTTTCTCTATCCCTTTCTTCCGACCGATCCGTCTGTTTTGGTTTCGCTTGACAGTGCGTTGGACGGTGCTGCACCCTTCCCCCCTTCTTGTTTCGGTTCTCGGACTAAAGCAGTTCGGCATAAAAATATATATTTTTTCCTCTTTTCGAGTATCGGGGTATCCCGTTTGTCAAACGACAACAACGGTCGTTCTCTATTTCCCGAGATCTTGCACTGTATCGGTCGCCGTGCATTGAGGTTATGTAGCTGCTGAGTATCGGCAACACCCTATCTCGCCACTAAAGGTGATCCTTTTCTTATCAATGTTTTTATCTTCTGAGCACAGGTGACACCCCGATTATCCGACTAGGCAAAATCGGTTGTCTTTTAAAACAGGTTTTCATTAAAACTGTCAGTGGTATGAAATTAGTTGTTATATCAGAAGGGTTGATTTCGTGTACCAACTCGGTCGATAATTATTACTCTTAGTGATCTCTAGTCTGTAGGGATATGGCTTTGACTTGATAACAAAGAAGTGTAAAGAAAGCTGGAATAATATTTGTACATAAAGATCCACCAAGTCGATAGAATGAGGTGACTTTAAAATTGATTCTGAAACTGTTCAAGGTATGGAAATCTGTTTCGTATACCGTAAAACCAAAAAAATGCAGTGGATTACAAAAACCAATCCATGTACACACGATGTCAGTAGGTAAGAATGGCACTTATATGTGGAAAAATTGTGTGGTTAATGTAAAGTTGCAATTAGAAAGTTTTACATTGGTAAGCATAAAGTGTTAACTAATATAAACTCAAACGAATGTGCGTACATTACATTTTTTTCTAAAAACAAGTTATATGTATTAACAACTTACTGCTATTTTACTTTTCTCAGAAAATCGAATTTTCACAAGTCATTTTTGTTTTTTCCAATAAATTGTGTAAACTACTCGATACTTTTTTTATTATTGATATATTAAGATGTTGTTTAAGTGGCAATGCGTAATTAATGTGCCGGTCAAATAATTAAATGTCGTAGATTAGATTTATCATCGCATAGACAACGATGCTGTAGTACGTAATGAATTTAAAGTAAAAATAAATAGTTGGCAATTCTTTGTCATTCTTCTGCAATATTTTTTTAACATGTTTACACGCTCAGACAGTGGTAAAATATTTCATGGTTTTTTTTTTTGCATTAAAACTTATATAACTAAAATGAAATATAAATAATTATTCTATATATCAACGATTAAATAGTATCAGAGTTACAAAGAGATTGTTTTATCATGATACTTATTTTATTTTTTTAGTCGCTAGTTTGTTTGCACTGTCTAAAAAGTGTCAGTGTTATGTAATTATTTCAAGTAATTAATAGAGAAATGACTGGTACGGTGAGGAAAATTAATAAATGTAATTTCGAAAGTAAATATGTAATTGGACAGTTGACAGGAAGCAAAATAATAGTACATGAAATTACTTGTACATGGTAAATTATGAATTGAAATGAATCCGACTCCTTCAAACTTAGCAGCATTTCGTAGAACAGTTTTACACGGTCCAGAATATCTTATGAATCAGAATGATTTTTCTTCGCGAGTTGCACGTGCGATCTTTATTTAAGCTTAGCACCGCGACCGTACTCTCATTAGCGGTTTATATCGAAATTTGAAAAAACATTTCGTGGCGTACCATGAAAAAGGTCCAGACACAACATTCGTGACTTAAGTCTCTTTTTCTTTCTCTCTTCCGTGAGAAATACCGAGGGAGTGTCACCGTGATGCACCTGCCTCTCGCCCTCTCTCTTCTTCGCCTTCTTACGCCTTTCTCATACATGCATTCGGAATCGTAATGGTTCATGTCGAAAACCCACATATGCCGCGGCTCTGCCCGTTTTTTTCAACAACCTTCCCGAATCATTTTAATTAATGCAACCATCGCCCGGAGCGTATTAACACAGTTGCAAAAGTAACCACCGCGGAACGACCGTTACTTCGATTAAACTCTCATAATTGTCACAGAGGATCGCCACGGAGAGAAAAACGCGTATCACACGTGCGTACAGTAAAAGGAAAAGATCGTCGAAAAAGTGCGTATTGCAAATCCAACGGAATATTTCTCGCCCGACTTTCCTCGATATTTTCCCTTTTGAAGATGGAAAAATCGGATTTCCATAGAAATGGTTTTCATTTCACTTGGAACGTAATATAAAGGGGGAGAAATGATAATTCCCCTATATTCCGGAGCCTCCAACTTCGGTATTTTCGTTGTCGAATCACGAGTTAGGAAAGGCCAAGTCCGACGAAGTAAACTCATTTACTCGCACGTCAGATACGCGCTGGTCTGCTTGTGTGAGCGGGTGCTCGTACACACACAAGCTCGCGTCCCGTGGCCCGATGAGCATCTGCTCTTGTCCCCTTCCCCTCCGCCCCGCGCTACCCCCACCCGTGCCCCCCGCCGCCCTCCCCGCACGGTCCCTTTCTCCTCCGAACGGCAGCCTCCGACGCGCGCGCGTCGCTCGGCCCTTCTTCTTT
>JABFPT010001776.1:6208-22431 GCA_022817245.1 Nixonia krombeini
GTAAATATCTTCAACACAAGCATTATATAGTGTATTTCGCACAGGTGTTGCAAAACAGAAAGTAAAGAATATGCGTAGCCTTTTCAACTATCAACATACTAATAGTAAGAGATCTCTGCATCGCTCTGTGCTTTGACATTACATACACAACTCGCCTAAGATGACCAATTTTAAAGAATTGCTTGCAATGTAATACCTTATTATTTAAATTCTACATATGAATATCAATTTGTACTTAAAAATGATTAAATCTTCATTTGTTGAGTCATTTCGAGAAACAATTATGGCAGGGTGTGCATATATGTATTGACGCGCATGTTAACATGCGAGATTTTTATTATTTTTCTATACAATTGATTGTAAAATCAAATGTATATTGCTCTTATTGTAACAGAAACAAGATATTATTAAAATATATTATAAATTGTAAAGTAGAAATACGTACACATTACCCAAACAAAAAAGCAACTCATATTTTCTTCATAAATTGGGATCATTAAACAGTTTCTTTATAATTGATTCTCTCATTGAGCAGATTATAGCATCTTAAACGCGATACAATATTTATTGCAAGCAAGTCTTTACTCTTTCTTCCTCTTCACAAGTTTTTTTAAAATTTAAATTAGATAAGATAAAGGTAATTTCATTAGTCGACCTAACTAATATGCTTTTTTCCTTCTTAAATAAAAAAGCTGTCAAACAATTCGAGGAAAGACTCTTATACAAAGACGAAAAATGTACATGCGTTTTCAAATCAATAGGTACGCGCGATTCGGCGTATCAGTACATTATGTGGGAGTAATATAAACGAATCAAGTAAAACATAGAACAATTTTTTTTGGCACAAAAGCCGCGAATTCCCACGATTCTACATACAATGATCTGCAACGATATTGTACCGTACAGATACAAATTGTCATCAACAGTTTGACATATCCTCAATTTATATATGATTTAACTCAACACATACTCCCACATATCGGCCGAAATTATATCGAGTTGAAAGCATGTTTGTACAAAGAGAATTAACCCTCTGAAGGTGATAGCAGTATCTCTAAACCTGAGTAATACAAAGATTTGTGTAACACCCTTTTCTCGCGCTTAGTCTTGTTTCATCACAATTTTTTATGTTATCAGAGTCAGAGGATTAAGTAATACAATGTACGAACTACAAACGAATGAGTAATGAATTTTGCTATTTAAGAATCTAAAGAAAATGAAAACTTAGTGTAAAAGCATGTTCATATAGTACTGAATTAAACATGTCGGTCAATTTTGTGACATTGATTAATATTTTATTATTTTTTTACAATGAATGTTCAATATAAAAACAAGATTATACAACGATCACTGGCATCTTTTTATACATATTTATTATATTTATGAGATTGCAAATAAAATATATAGCGCATCTTCTTATTCAATCGTCGTTGTTGTAATGTAATTGTAGAAATTGTAATACAATACGGTTTGAACATGTATACATAATCATTGAATTAAATAATTTCAATTGTATTTATATTTTATTCCTGTTTCCTTTTTTACAACAATCTTAATTTTTCCACAAACGTCAAACAAAAGTGACCAACTGACTTTTTCGCTATTGGAGCTATAGATCTACAACGTTTAATGAATCAGTTTCAATTTTGATACAAATTCGGCCGTTGATGCTGCCTAAATGTAATACTAATATTTAGGGCTGCCCATATGGAGATACACTGTCGTAAGTTGAACTTACGAAAAGAAATGAGACAAAAATGCGCTACAGCACAATAAATGCTATACTGTCAATTCATGAGACGATATCAAGTTCTTCAGGCTTGCTTTGTTTAATAGTTGATTCGATTTTCAAAAATACTGCAAGCAGCCCTATTTTGTTCGTTCTTCTTCAACCAGCTAGTTGCTTTTCAGAAAGGCTTAAATCACATTTTTCTATATCGATCCTTGCAGGCGAATGAAAAAGTTCATCTCTTATAATACCATTAAAAAAATGTTTTCTTTCATGTGTCATATTTGTGAATTTTGCGCTGGCAGAAAAGTGAATTTAAAATTTTGCTACCAGTTATGTGTCGTCATTTTCTTCGTCATTCTCATTACCATATATGTCGTCATATGTTATTGTTCAATCATTCGTGCTTGATAAATCATTGATCTCCAATAGTTTCGCGTTGTATGCTTTATCAACTTCCAAATACGTATAATACTGAGCAGTCCACATTAATCTTTTCTATGAAATGATCTTTCTGTTTACTAAAAATCTTAAAAGAAAGGAAAAAAGGTGTAGGAAAGAGTTGGCGAACGCGCAGATCGCTACTAGTCGGATACACAATCGGCGTACTTTTAAGGAAAAGTCGGTCGCAGCTGAGCTCTTTTCCTAGCAGATAGATATATATCTCACAACCGAAGAGAGTATCGCATCTCGCGATAACAGGCTCATAAATGGGCGGCGATCCGCACATTCGTACCTACGCTTGCTTTTGAGGTAGCACCAAACAACAGGAAAGAATATAAATGCTAGGAAATTTAAATTTTGCCTACACGGATCTTAACAACGTCTGCACCAACGTCTCACAAAACAGTTTCATATAATTTACCAAAAGGTATAACCGCCCTCCGTTCCTCCTCCTAGGAATGAACCTTTCTTTTGCGAAAGAGCCACACTATGGCCAGCCATGGCGGCCAATTGCGCAGCATTCGCGGCAACGCCTGGTGGCGGCGGAGGCAGTACTGGTTGCGAGATACCGTCAAATCGGGCACCGTCGAAACCGTTCTGTAACAAAGTAACCATTTACTTATCAATAAAATGTTTATTTTCGTATTATACTATTCTGTTACATAACGCTTGCATGATTTACGCAGAGAAAAATTATCTAATAGAAACGATTATATTTAGTAGTAAAGTAATAACAAACTGTGCAGCTGCTTCTTACAATTCTGATCACAAAAAAACAGTCACAGATGCAAGTCTGGCATTTCTATTCTCTTAAATACAACAGTTTTTATTAAAGTAGTTTTCTCTATGTGTAAATAATGTTCATACATCAATACAATAGAATTACTTACAGATACCATAATCGTTGGTCGTACCGGCGCCGGTTGCATGGCTGCTGCTGGATAGTATGCCGCTGCTGCAGCTAATGGTGGATAGTACTGTAAAGGCCCGTATGCCGTTGGATAACCGGCTAAATATCCACCGGGATAACCCTGACCATACATTGGTTGATACATCTACGGATAACCAAGAAAATGTAAGTAGATGTCGTTCACAAGTAAAAAGTAGAAAGGTAACTAATATAGTACGAGAAAATTTTTGTTTGTGATAACTGTACACATATAAGCTTTTATTCATTTCTTCTTTCTTTCATGTGTACTGTTCCAAGGTGTAAGAATGAGTAAGAAACGTATAAATATAAAACGTTACCATAGGATGCGTAAGCGTTTGATCATACGTTGGCGGAGGTGGCCCCTGCGTAGCATAAAGCTGTGGTTGATTCGGAAAGACACCATATGGTGCTGCACCTGCAACTGCACATTTTTCGCATTATTACAACATCACTAATTTGACAAAAGCAGCAAAGACTGCTGCTGATATGAATAAATCACATGCAACGAGTTTAAGACACGACATTATTCAGTAAAAGACTGGTCAGTAAGGTGAAAAAGTAGAAGAAAAAAGTGAAGCCACTGGGAAAATATGCAAAAGTCATACAGTCGTCTCAACACGCAATAACACAAGCAGCAATCGTGATCAATGATGAGGAAAGTTCCCTGCGCCAGCGCTTATTGGCTATAATCATTATTTTTTCAAGGCGATTCGCTTTTGCAAACGTACCACCATAAGTCGCAGGCTGCGCTGGAGCTGGAACAAAACCGGTGGGTGGATGCGGAGCCACAGGATATGCTGCAACACATACGGAAGCGACTGTAATTTCATTCAGAAAATATTCTTCGAGCTTCTAAGCCAATTTAGGTATGTAATAATACCACATCCCAAAACGAACGACTCGCATTACCGGTCACTAGAGCCAAGAAAACGTTACATTTCGGATGCGTAAGGCGTGTCGTTATTGAATCGTTTGTAACGTCTTTCCACACCTTCCTCAAATTGCTTTTCAACCCGATTTATACTCGTCTTATAAGTTCATTTTTATGGTCCCATTATTCGGATTCTCGGTGTACAACATTCAACGCACGGTTACCGATATTCGTTGCTCGTTACAACCAGGATTGAAAGACGTTCGAAACGGTTCAGTTTTAACGCTATAAAACGGTATTCCCCACACCCAAGTATATCTTACACATGACATACACCATTTTGATCAAGATACTAATTGAAGCTCAAACAATGTTAGTCACTAGATAATGATGAAATGAAATATGTAACTAAAAACAAAAATCGGTATCCTGCCCGCTTAACGCCTCTCGAGCCTTCTTCTTCATTCCTTTTCTCTTTATCCAATTACACTTTGTTCCATCAAACTGTGAACAGTCTCATTTCCAATATATTTGTAATACATTCTTTTTTACAGAGCAGTGACGACTGTCGAGTGAATAATCAGACTGGTGTGTGTTCGGATCTCAGAGTGGCATAAGACGGGCTTTCTACCGCAACAATGTTTACGTGGTTTCCGAAATTAGCCAGTGGAAATCAACCAATACAAAATTAATTGAATCAAACGCGTCATTGCAGACGGCAAATCTCACGAGTGGTTACGAGTCATTGAGTTTCACGAGTAGGAACGGGAGTTAA
Source organism: Nixonia krombeini (assembly GCA_022817245.1). Lineage (NCBI taxonomy): Eukaryota > Metazoa > Arthropoda > Insecta > Hymenoptera > Scelionidae > Nixonia > Nixonia krombeini. The sequence goes on from JABFPT010001776.1 coordinate 10,959, forward strand.
CTAATTTCCAAAAAGCACGTATACACAGTGGACAAGAGTCTCATTTGAGAATAGTATCGAGTCTCAAAGTGAGAATAGACTATATGTACAATAATCCAATTATCATTGAAACATCGATATGTGCACCAGACGCTATGTAACGAACAGAGAAGAACGATCGTAAAGAATTTATTCATGTACGGCAAAAGAACTATTCTCTCGAGGACTCTTCGTGTCTGACCTACCTTTACGTCTAAAACTAAGGTATAATACGAAACCGATCTCAAAGCAAATAGCGTTACGCAATCAAGGTAAAAGCCAAATACATTCGTCTAACAGTTGAACCTGAGAGTAAACTGTGGCTCACACAACTTGTCAGTACGAAACGGTAAAGGTGAGAGAATGCATCTTTCCGCACGTCCAGGATTCTGTAGGTATGCACGATGCATCGTGCGATTAGTCGACGTGCACAGTAAACGATACTCTCAGATTTGGTAAGGGTGAGAAACGTGTATATGTATATGCACGCGTGTGTGTATACATATGTAATATTTACACATATCTATATCCATACACACCCGTACAGATATATATACATACATATATACATACGTGGATGTATATATGCGAGAAAACGAAGTATATAAAACTGAGCTAAAATAAAGCAAAATGTAAGAAGGAAAAGTTCATGGAAAATCATTGAAAAAACAAGCCGATTAATGAACGTTCGAGGTAGTACGTTTTACTCAGAAAATATTCAGTCATTTAACTCTAAAAATTGACCGAGAAGTCGTGTTCGAGCGGTGAATGTGTAATTTATACAATGAGTATAGTGGTACGATGATTTTGGTACGCACGTTTTCGCTGGTCCGTTTTTCCAACGTTCTCTACGCGGAGAAAACGAACCGCATCCACGCGCGCACTCTTTACATGTGCGACGTGTATGCACACACGCGTACACACGCATATACGTTACATAGAATACATGTGTGTGCGTGAATGAACGCGTGTGTAAGCGCGCATGCATACACGCCCGTCAAGTTCCACACAAAAATCGTGACAAGATTCAGCAAACCACAAATTTCTGCAAATATCTAGTAAAGGTAAAACATGATTAAAAATTGTTATCACTGCGTGGTACATTGTCGTGGACTGGGTAATTTCTATCATCGATAACGTCGGCTGTGCGACCTTGAGAGAAGCAAATCTCGTGTTAGTTTCCCATGCTTTTATCGGCCGATACGAAACTACCCATCTGGTAAATTAGCATTCGTACTGTACCTTGACAGTGAAAATACGCGAAAAGTTCATCCCACACGTATATACACGCTCGGTGGCAACTGAACACGAGACCGACTTTCAAGCTCATGTTTCATACGTGTAGTTGCGATCTCTTCATTTCGCGTAAATTATTTGCCAAAATTCAGCAGCTGCGAATGACCATGTTTTTTTTTTCTTTCTAACATAGACGTCAGCCCACACCAATTTCGTCCATAATCGTATATCGAACGCGAGAACGATCAGAGAAAGAATCAACTTGTTGTTTATTCCAGTCTCCGATTTCACTAAGATTTGATTGGAACGAGTTTTTTTATTCATTTTTCTACTTTTATGTTTTTTCTTTCCTTTTGATTCTTTACGTGATGATCCGGCATTCGATATTGTAAATATATGTATATATGTATGCATATATGTGTGTATATATTTACACATACATATATATGTAAAAAGTCATGTGTCAGAGTGCCATGGTGCAAACAATCATCGAATCGAATAACAATCAATCATGTATTAAGACTCATCTGGCATAACCGAATGTGAAAAACCATCCGAACTTCCCCAATTCAACCCATAAGCATTCGACCTAGTTTGCTCCCGAGCGAAATTGCCTTTCTCCTCCTCTTCGAAGAGTGCAAAGGAACAATCGATAACGCGACAATAATCTTAGCATTAACGAGATCGAGGAGAATAATTGTACATTCGACGTATACGGTTTTATAAAGAATACCATCGAATTGCTTCGGTGGAACATGTTGTGCGACTTTGGATTCAACAAGTGACAGGACAATGGAAATTGAAAATTCAAATTTTATGCAACTTTGATAAAAATCATGGTCTGATTCGACATGAATGTTATTGACCTTAAATATATCAGTTTAAATAGATATTCGAAGAATTATGCTCTATGTGAAAAAGCACTGAACATTTTACAGACGAATCCAAAGAGGCACAATTCGTAATTCATAAATTATCATCATACAATGCTGTTTTAATTAAGCTCACTATTAACAGTATAGTACAAATACTTCTTCACATGCACATGCGCATGCCAATTAAAAATGCGAGAGAAATTCCTATGATTCCCAAACGTTTCAAAGCACAGCGCAACTATTCCTAAAGCCAATGTATTCCATTACAATATTTTTCTTCTTTCTTGATTGAATTTTATTGAAGTATGTATGCGTGTGAGATATGTACAAAACGTTTTGTAGAAATTTCTCCAGTACACTCTACTACATGTATAAACAAGTTACACGTCTATTAATGTCGTCATTCCCGATCTCTTTTTAAAATATTTCCATTCAATTAACACTTTTTCATCCATGTTCATAACGTTTTTGCAAAGTTCCTGTAACATTTCTTTAAAGTAATGAAATTATGTTAGCTTACACATTTTTATACATTTCTTCGTAAATTATTAAGGTATGGCGCGTCAATAAAAGTTAATAAACTTGTTCGCAAAAAAAGGAAAAGATCGGAAAAGTGGCCTGAATTACTTTTCTTATACATGTGTATCATATGTGTGCATAATGCGGGAAAAATAATGAAATTCCACAAGCACCTTCGAATCAGTCGTTTCATTTAAAAATCCATTTCTCGAATGTCGTACAATCAAATTTATTCAAAAGTTCTCAATGATTCATTGTGATTCTTAGTTGGAAGATGCTCCTAGAAATAACACGTGTATAGTAACAACATGCCAGCATGCAAACTAAAATTGTAGACAAATACACGCAAACACTCGAGAGGCTATTTGTACATCATTAAATGAGTATGTAACGAGTGAAAAGTAATGTCATATTTCGCTTATCATACGTACGTACTGATCAACGACGATCGTCGCGTATTTGCCAAACTGCCAAATTCACTTTCCTCCCTAATATGACATTACATTCAACACATTCGTTTTTAATGCAATCTAGTCGTACAAGAAAAAAATCTCTACATCAATAATAATAGTAATGGTAATAATAATAATAATAATGATGATGATAGTAATAATACTGTATCATAAAATAATAGAATCAAACCTGCTACATATCTGTGAATGAGAAAATCTATTAAATTAAATGAAATAAAGTATGCAAAAGAAGCTACAAGTTTTGTCTCTGGAGCATCAAAGTAGCAAAAATGTTTATCCAAATATTTGTATGAAAGTAAATTTAAATGTACTGAAAATATTGAATTTGAACTTGAATTGGAATTGTTGATTTAATAATTGACTAACTTGTAGCTAATATCGAAGCAGCATGCTCTATTGTTAAAAGTGAGCTACGGATTTACTATGAAATAGAAGTATTGTAAATACGCTGAGCTTAGGTACAGCATTCGTTGTCCACCCTGCTGATCCACTAGTGTCGCTGTTCATGCACAGTTTTCACAGATACAAATATTCATTTCAAGTATTTCAAAGCCAATGAAAGTACCAGAGTATAATATATTATTAATGAGTTTAGTGTAACTTATTTTTAATAAACCAATTATACTACCAATCAACTTCTAGTTTTTGACAAATAATATCGCAGATATATTGTAGTATATGTAATAACATCAAAACTGACAAGATATTTTATTTAGTACCATTTAATGTTATACTTTAATGACATGTGGTTCTGAAAACTGTGTACTCACAGAACTTGGTGGGTGTTAAAAAAAAGAACAAATTAAGCAGTCAGCCAATACCACGGTTTCAGTACGAAATATCAATACACCCATATCAATATCTTACGTTCGTATTGATTTGGATATGTAGCAGCCAACGTCTCCAATTCAAAAAGTATAGCTGGTATTTATGCATTGTTAGGAACTTATAATCCGGAGGACGATTCATACTATTCTAACAGTATCTTTGTATAAGTACATATACATGTGTGTGTACATATGTATAGAGTAAGAGCTCTTCTTTTGTTTTTTTAAATAAAAAGGATAAGGAAACGATTTTATACAAATTGCTCGCTTGTCTTGCTATCGCGTTGCATTTTCTATTAACTGAAGTTCTGAATCACTTATCCCTGCTCATATACGTTGTTATGTAATTGTTATCAAGACTAACCTGAAAAAGTCAGGAAAGTAATATTAGGCGAAGCGATTTAAACAAAAAGTTGCGCAAGGTTGAACATTTGCATAAGAGGGAATATAACTGTTGCAACTTCTTTAGGGGTCATTTCTTCTGACTGGCATATTTAAAATATTGAGATAACAGCACATTTGTAGGCAATATATCATATACCAATGATTTTTAAATCCATTTTGTATTCAAGTATTCTATAAAAAAATAAAAATCTTGAAAAATGTTGAATTATTTTATCAGAGTACATTTATTTCCTTTGGTGTGATTTTTTTCATTTCAAGTACCTTCTTACAATACTGATTAAGAAAATGCGATAATCATATACATTTAAGAAATGTTAAATATGTAAATACGTTTCTTTAGCTCTACTTAAGGAAATGTATATTCTGGTGAAAATGTTAGATAGTACTTAGAACACTTTTAAATAAAAAATGTAGATTAAGTGCTTAAGGCTGATTACAATAAAAAAGTTTAATATTAAAACATCTGTTGCAAATATGTATTCCAAAGCAAGTAAGTTAAAGCATGTGAAACTTTTTGAATCAGAAGGCGCACGGTGCATTCATATCATCATATATATATTTAATGATATATATGTATATGTAATATATAAATATGTATATATGTTGGTATATATAAACACGTAGTGAGTTAAGGTAATATATAGAGAAGGTGAGGTTAGATACGTGGCTTAGGCTGAACTTATGCCGGTCTCCAAGGGTCCACCTACTGACTTGGATCAAATCGTCTTTGATATGGTCCGCTGCAAACATATTGACAGCCACAACTGTAGGCGCTATCCTCCGTTCGATAATGCGCAATCACAGTAGTTAAACATTTGTTTTCGCGTAAGTTATTACTACTAGTTAAACATATTGGTATTTTTACTTAACCACTAAGTTCCGTGTCTTAACCCTAATAAACCATATTACTTAATTACATATTGTAGAAACATATAAATCATTGAGTAGATATTATATGAAGTCAGAAATTCATATTAAAGAATTTAATTTAAAAAAATAAAATACAATTTATTGACTTAAAAAGGAAACAAGATCAATGCTGGTGAAAATCTTGATGTATTATATGTGCTCACTGTACTCTAATAATGAAGAAAAATTATAATTTAACATTTCAATTCTATGAATCAAATCATCATTTGATTTAAAACCTCTCGAACTCAACTGCTCTCATCTTAATTTTCTATTTCAGAAACAGTAGCGTCCAGAGTGTCCTGGAAGAGAATATTTAATTTGATAAAACATCTTGCAAATATAATTAAATTATATACCTGAAACTAACTGCTCATTTAAATTATGTTTTTTATAAACAAAATATTAAAATCAGGTCGAATAACAATTATTAATAAAACTGTTGTACATTCTAAGGCTATTTATCAGAAATATTGTTAACGCAGGACTTTAACTTACATCTTTACTATGTTCATGTGACTTCAGAGAAAACAGTATTACTGTAGTTAAAGATAAATTCCCCTCACAACCATTTTTGGAAATATTTTTGAGATATTGACAAAAACTCATTGTAACAATACGTCAAGTACAATACATTAAAAAAATAATTACTCATTAAATAAAATAATACTGTATCACAAAACAACAGTACATGTTATATATACATATATGTATATATACATATATATGTGTATGCAAATATAGATATGTATATGCACATATATATATATACGTATCACACTAATAGTGTAAAGTACAAACAGATATCATAAAAATTAAATAATTCGTTATCAATCAATTGAAAAAGACAATCATAAAAATGTAATTAAAAAGATGATGCGAGAAGTGAGATAACCTATCGTAAGATCATTAGATCAGTTTTCTGCGTCTTTGCGCATTCGTGCGTTAAAAATGCATTTTTAACTATAGTAAAATAAAAAATTTTTCACAAATAATGAAATTCCGACCAATCATTGAGCCGTAAGTGAAAAGTTAGTTCTCGACAGGACTAACTCTGGAGGCCATTTTGTATGTCTTGCTCAAAACGCGGTATTGATTTATCTTTTGCAAGGACTATAATTTTTCTAGGATTTATTACCACAATATTATACGAATACCATCGCGAATGACTATAGTTTAATAAGAATAATGCTTATGTAGATTGGGATAGTTATAGGACGACTAACGTCGAATATGAGCACTTTATTATGTTCGAATGACAAGTATAATGCTTGCGAATCGAAAACACGGATAATCACAAAATTTCGCACTTGCTTTTCGTACGTAGCATATTCTTTCGAGTATAGTTACCTTTCTTGTCGGTCATTATTGCTTAAAGTTCACGCACAAATTAGAAAAAATTATGATTTTCTTAATTAAATCACTGATTTCAGTTTCAACACCGAGGAAACAGGACGACGACTTGTGACACTTGACAGAGGCACTCTAGCGCTGTTATTGAGCGTGCCGTACGAATAAACCACGACGCTTTCATTGGCTGCTGTTATTTGCACTGCCGGAAATATGGTAAAGGCTTATTTTTATGAAACTCTCTTTCTTCTAATACCGTACCCCGATTTTGTCCAAATTTTAAATAAATTTCTAATTATATGTTTTTTCCATATATTTAATGTATGTTAATACACTCAAGGCTGCCCATTAAAGTAACTTATTTATTCTTACAAATAAAAAAACTCAATGAATTATTCTGATGTCAATAAATTTGTTGTAGATTTAGATACATGTAATGTGCAAAATGCATAGAAAAGAAAAGAACATTTTTCAATATTCGAGTACGTCTCTTAATTGTAAAAATTATTCTTAATCAAACAAATAATTGATTTATTAAAATAATTTATCATAAATATTCTTTCTTGTATACCGGTTTTCAAAAGAATAGTTTTATAAAAAATAAAAGTATTCTGATAGTCAATTACAGACCATAATTGATCAAAAATTAAATTTCTTCGACAGAAAGAATTATATGAAAGAATTTTACACAGTAAAATAAAAGTTGCCTTTTTAATTGATGAATTTATTATGCATTTTGTAATTGGATACAATAAAAATTATTACAGCTTGTATGTACATTATATTTCATAAGAAATAACTTGCTTTTGTTAATAACATTCATACACCAAAATTCGTTATTTTTGGAATTATAAGTATTGCACATGGTTTTTTATCTATGATTGATCGTGGATTTTGTATCTCTTAAACCGTTTTTCGTTATATATGTTGCCATGAAATCTTTGTATTCATACGAAACTCATCAATTTATTTGCACTGTATATCAATTTTAAACATAAAAAATAATTATAAAAAAGTAAAACAAAAGTATATTTTATTCGCGTTCTAATACGTTGTGGCGATCTTTTTACAATCACTGATGAATTTATTTACTACTCTCAACACTCATCTTTAGTTATTGTCTTATTGCTAAACTCATAATTCGTGATAAAATAATAAATAACGAAACACTTCTCTTTCGATAACTTTTTAATTCTTTTTTACAATGTATCACTACAGACTCGTACGCACGTATATACAAGCACACAATGGGCACAGACAACAGTACAGTAACGTTCATATATACCCTGTGATACGACCTTCCACTATTTTTTTTTATTTTGTAGGATTCACTTCTTAATCTTTACAGTTATTTTAGTTCTGGAAGTTTATCAACACAAGGTACACATGACATTTTTTGCACAGGCAAATACTAACATACACCCGCATTAACGATCATACGTTGCAACACGAAATTTACTACACTCGTAATTTAATATTCCTTGTTAAAATTTACAAAATAAGAATCAGTTGAATGCTAGAAATGAATTTGAACTTACCCACGTCATGCGACACTGGATCGAACTATTTCTGTTTGAACGATACTTCGCAATAATGTCGTCTTAAAAGAAATAGGACAAGTAATTTCTTCAGACATTTCATTAAATCTTAATGTAGCAGGTTTTGAAAAAATTAAATTGCTGTATAAGTATACGAGGCCATTATGTATAATTAAAAAAAGGAAAAATGAAGGACACTATATGCAGTAATATATGCAAGGAATGTCCAACGCAAAAAAACAAAAATTAATTCTTCAAAATTGTATTACAAAATAAGTCTCGTGAAAGTCAAGTAATTATTATTACTTTTATAAAAATGCCTGGCATTCTAAATTTGTCAAATTAAAAATAAATATCGAAATAAAAAAGAAAGAAAATATCAAAGAAAAGACATGGCATATTTTTCCGTATTCACAATCTATCCGATGTTTTTAATGGAATGTTTTGCTTCATGATCAGTAACAAAGCAGCACAAATTCAACTAAAACGTGTTAACATTTATTTTGGTTGAGATTCTTGCGAAGACTGTTGCGGTTGTGGCTGTTGTTGTTGCTGTTGCTGCTGTTGTACTTGTTGTGGATGTATTTGATGAGCGATAGTTTGAAGTCTCACTTGTTGACTTGACGCAGGACTACCTCTTGGGGTCGTCGTAACCACAGGTTTTCCTTGAGCAGGCGAAGCTTGTCGTAACTGAGCGTTACTTGCAGTAACCACTTGAATAGTTTGTTTAAGGGAACTAGAAGCAACAGGTATAACTCTAGTTTGCAAAGGTGATTTAGCTAAGACAACTTGACTTGGCTGAGACACTACTTGGCCACCACTCGTCACCTAAAACATACATAAATTTCATATTTTTTCTTTACTTAAGCACAAGTTGTACACTAAAAAAATGATAATTATTTTATTCATGTAACTAACAAATTTTAAGATTGTTTTTTATTAAATATATTCATGTACAAAGTTGCGTTAAATACTGGAATGAAATTTTTCTGTTTGACATAATCATACTTCATATTATACTTACATGTGTGAATTGTTGCATTGAGGTCGGTACATGCTTCATGACTTGTTGTATTTGTTGCATAGTTACTGTAGCAGGCAGAGATTTCGGTTGAACAATTAGTTGCGTTTGAACACCGGTTTTGCTGGCAACCTGCGCCAGCTGTGCAACTTTCTGACCCGGCAATTTCCTCTGCGCAAGAATTTGCGGATGGAGAGCCAGTTGACGAATTTGTTGTGTCGTTGCAGTTCGCACTCCTGTTACATTAGCAGCTTTTACCAAAGTAGCAACTGGCGTTCCACCACTGGACGTTCCAGCCTGCTGTACTTGAAGACCAGCCTGTGCAAAAATCTGGGCAGGGGTAAGTCCAGCTTGTGCCGGTACTTGCACTTGTGCCGCGACTTTGGCTTGCTGCTGCTGTTGTTGCTGTTGTTGTAAAGCTGCTTGACGCTTTAATAAGGCAGCCATTTCAGTGTCAGATACTGTACGAGTAATTGTTTGTTTCACTGGTGCACCTTGAGACATAGAGTTTGCTACAATTCCGGACTGCTGCTGTTGTTGTTGTTGTTTCATTAAGGTGGCTCTTTGTTGAGCAGCAGCAGATACAGCCACAGAAACCTTATAATAGTATTCATTTTTCATTAATAAAATGACATATAATATGTAAAATTTTATACTCTTTATAAAACTTTTTTTATTTTGTTTGGAAAGTAAACATAATGAATGTAATACTAATACGGAAACATATAATATATATTGTTAAAACAAACCTTTTGCCCACTTGCTGCTTGAGCCTGCAATACTTTCATGTGCTGTTGTTGTCGAAGAAGTAGTTGTTGTTGCCTGTAATACTGTAACTGTGCAGGTGTTAGTGTTTTACTACCGGAAGCTGTGCCTACAGTCACACCTACAAGACCTTTCTGTGTGGCTACAGCAGCAGCAGCGGCAACTGAATTCTGCGATACGGCTACCAAACCGCTCGAAGTAGCAAGACGTTGTGCACCTTGTAAATTAGCTACACTCACAACAGTTGGGGAAGATCTCACTTCATGCATATTTATGACAGCTCCAGTGCGTGACTTTACAGCAGCTGTGACAACACTGGAAGTTGCTGTTGTTATCGCCGTTGTTTTAAGTGTTGTTAAAGTAGCAACTGTTGGAACAACAGTAGACGCCTGAGAAAGTTGATGTACTTGAGACGTCGTTGAAATTGCAATTTGTTGCTGCTGCTGTTGTAAATGGATCTGTTGTTGCTGCTGTTGTTGCTGTTGAGCGTGTTGTTGAACAAGGCGAGCTGCTGCTTGCTGCTGTTGTTCCGTTGAAAGAACCTGAATAATGTAGTATTTGAACATTGGAATTTACGAGATTGACTTATATTAATGAAATATCCAATAACAGTTTCACAAAATATACTGTCCCTATTATGTTAGGTTAGGGAAAAAGAAATACATTATTTTTGGTGTGGTGATTGGTATCTCGCAAAATATCGATCAAAAAAAGTTCAGACTTATGCTCGTTGGAAAGGTGACATTTCGCACTAAAAAATATCTTTTGGTGTTTTTTGTTTGGTCTATTCAGTTGTGAGTTACAGGGTGTAAAAAATGGAAGTCAACATTTTACAGTTTTCCTTTGATAAAGGCAAAAATGTAAGCCAGACGGCTGAAATTGTGAATGTTGTTTATGGTTCCGATACTGTAACACTTAATTACGTGCAATTTTGGTTTTGTCGATTCCGTTCTAGTATTTTTGATGTTAAAAATGCACCTCGCATAGGTAGGCATGTCGTCGAAAATATCGATAAAATGACACAAATAATTGAAGTTGACCGACATGTTAGCAGTGGTAGCATCGCCCAGGAGTTAAAGACCAATCATAAAACAGTTTTAAACCATTTGCACAAAGCTGGATTCAAAAAGAAGCTTGATGTTTGGGTGCCACGCCAATTAACATATAAAAACATGATGAATCGAATTTCAATCTGCGAAGACTTGGCCAAGCAGAATGAAAGAGACTCATTTTTTAACCCTTTCGGTACGGAGGGGCTGGCCGCGGTTATACATTCGTGGGACGGGGAAGTGTTCCACACGACTGGTTGCACTCTATGGCGGCGTAAGCCGCGAAAACGTGTTTTGCGGAATCCATAAAAATTTTGAGCGTGAGTGACACTAAACTTTTAGAGGGCATCAGAGGGCATTTAGAGGTCATTCAGGCATCAGAGACTGATGCGGCATTTAACGTGTTTAAAAAACATTTCTAAGATGTTTATACTGCTTTGTCGTAACCTACACAGATAACTTTCTAAGGATGCCGCCAGTTGGCGGCG
>JABFPT010001779.1:7732-20812 GCA_022817245.1 Nixonia krombeini
AACATTTTATTGTTAATGTTACGTCGTTACAACGTTCTGTTTAGACCAAATGAACCGTTCCGGACAAAGTACACGGATCCGCGTATACGTTGTCATTTTCGCGGTTGCTTCTTCTTTCATCACGTAGGCCTGTCAGTTTTTATTCCCTTATTATCGTATTAATGTTTATGTGCTATTAGACCAACGTTATATTCTTCATATAAATGTTGTATATTTTTCATACAATTTTTCCAAAAAGGGAACATTCTTTTTCGTAGAAGATTTAATTTCGTGTATAAATTATTCACTTTTACTCAAATTGTTTCTGCTTGTGTCGAATGTAAAAAAACCTCTGTTCTTTAGAGTGTATGAAGATTGTTTTGTAAACAGAGTGGTTTAATTAAAATCAAGACGATATTCACGTTTAGAAGACAGACTATTGAGAATCACGAACTATATTGACAAGGCAAATAGGAAAAGGAAAAGTGTGTGAAATGTGCAAATAAAAATATTTGGTTCACGGCGAATCGTTAAGAAGAAACGTAGTAACGAATTCTTTTCATTGCGGACTTCACTAAATCCGTGAAAAATCCGTGAAAGTGGTACATTAACAAAGCAAACAATTTGCCAGCCGTAAGAAGACGTTGCATATGGGCACACGCGCAATCGTTAAGAATCGATCGGTAACGTTACAAACGTTTTCTCCTCGGACCCCGAGTCGGCGATCGGCGATTCCACGCCCACCGTCTTCTTCACGATCTTCACAATAATATTGTATCGTTTCCTGCCTCATTTGACGTTAAATGTAACTCGAGTCAAAGACCGGTAGAAGAGCCGAGGAAATCCGTGACAATAACGCGGGGGCGGGCACGCTCGCTACGGAAGTGCAGAGTTACAAAGGAGGTCGACCCTGATACAGGCTACCGGTTTCCGTAGAAAGTGACGAAACGGGGAACGCTCTGTTCAACCAGCACTTTCCTACCGATTTTCTATAAAATTTCGCCAACCGATTGCAGTGTCCGGTGCGGCCGACCATCAAAGTAGCCCGATGCCATTATTACGGAGGAGCTCGCATTGAGACGTAAAACGGCCGGAACCTCGGAATACACTTGCGCCGAAGAAAAGCCATGTTCTTTCGACGTTGGAAGATCGATCTTTTTTCGAAACGATTTAAGGAGCAGCGTGAAAAATCGGCAATATCATTTTGTCAAGGTAGTTTTCTTTACGTTAAAGCTAAATTGGACTCCTTCGGGTGGAAAATCTAAAAACGTGTCGATTAATTTTATGACTAATTGTTGTAACAGAGTGTTGCTTCATCCCGAATTGAAGAAACGAATTTCTGCCTTGGTGCTCGAGTGCTTTTAATTAGCGGGAAAGAACGCATTAAATGACAATTTCGTTACACTTCTTGCATGCGTCGTTACGAGTTGGCATCGCGACTAAGCATCTCGTACGCCAGACTTTTCGCTCATTTGTTCCGAGTTGACAAATTGTAATTATGTCTCAATCAAAGTTCTCGCTTTTCTCACAGGTTGTTGTATAAAATCGTTAAAAATTGTAATCTCGCTTGTTAATAATTCAATGCTGCAGCCGTGTAGATTTTGTGCAGGAAGAAATATTAAAAATATTGATGTAACCAAAATGTAAAATATTAATGTCACCAAAATCATGTTTTTAATTCAATACATGATTTTGTAGATAGGTTTGACAAATTCTTTACAGTTGTTATTTTGAGTTCTAACTAAATGATAAATTTGTTTTTAGTATGTACGTGAATCTGATGTACTTGCAGGTTAAAAAGGAGGAACAATCTGTAGTTTTTTGGCAACGTTTACCAATTCACATTATTTTATAAGGTTAATAAGTAAGGCTGTAAACTAATGATCTATTTTTTATAGAATTTCTGTGTTCAATAATAATAATTATGTCAGTGCCGGTGTATCCTTGATGAGAATTTAAATTTTTATGAAAGTCAAAATTTGTTTAGTCCATAGTCAATAAGTTCTCCAGTATTACACATTTTCACACTATTACATTATATTATTTTATTAGGCTACACGCTACCAATGTTCAAAGCAGGAATGTAAATGTAAGACTTTTTAGCAACACTCGTGATTGTAGTATGAAACTGCAGAAAAAACATATGCAACACAAACTAACCATTGCAAATTCATCGAGAAATATTTCGAAGTGAGTTTTCAATGATATTATCTCGCTCGTATGTGTATGTATGTGTACGAAAACCGACGAAAACGATAATTAACAAGTAGCCATTGCTCCAGCAAGGCGTTGCTACCTGCGGCTACTACACTCTCGATATCCACGAGGAATACCTCGCTTGCAGCGTTTGACCCTTCCTTGTCTTCTTTCGATGGGAACAAAGTACTCTTGGGTACTTGAGTTTAATAACGAGCCTACGACCGTAAATTATGAAGAGCTCGAGAACTCGTGCCGGTATGAAAGAAACGAAGTAGCCTTTGATCAATTTCTAATCTGAAAGTTCAATCGAGATATTTACATTTTTTCATTCATTGCAATGTTCGAAAAACTACCGCAATTACGCAAAATCTTTTTATGGAGTTTTATCATTAAACAATTATAAACTACACATGTACAATTTTTAACGGTGGGATGTGAGTGTAGTTGTATATAGACGACGCATTAGTTCGTTTTTTTTGTCTTAAATTTATTAACCCATTGTAATATAATGTAAACAAGCAAAAGCCGATAAAGGACTGTAAAAGATAAGGAAGGGTTAGATGAAAATGAGGATGTGGTCAACCGGGCATTCACGTTTATTTTTGCACGTAGTGACTAGTAACTTTTTGTGGCTTCTGTCCATTAGCGAGATAAAATCTCTTGTCCTGTGACGACCCTCCGAGGAACGACTTCCTTGAGCGATACACAAAAACAGATTTTATACGTATTTAATCGCACGATCGAGAAGTCGAAAAGCCAATAATGAAATTCAATTATAGAGCGTTTTTAGCGCGTTTCATCGAATTTTGATCGGCGTTTCAAACGTAACTCAATTGAAAACAATCACGTTTCTTTACACCGTATTACTCTAATTGATGAAATTTTTCAATAAACGCTGCTTTAATCAAAAACATCGCTTATGAAGAGAAATATACCGTGCCATCATTTATTCTGAAGAAACATTTAAAAAATTCGTGGAAATTAATTTGCCTTTGCTCGTAATTAAAATTTGGGTCCCTTTGTTCTCCTTGAGAGAAAAGAATTTTCTTAAGGTCACTAATGTTTCGAGGCGCCAGAATTCGTTTTCGTCATTAAGAAGATTAATGAAAAAAAGTCTGTTTGTTTTTTCTTTGTTCATTGGGTAAAGTGGAACCTTTTTCTTTATCAACCATATGTCGATGATTTTCCTCGTGAAATAAATTAAAAGCAATTTATTAAAATTATTTTCTTATAAACAGATTTAAACGATATACCATTCGAATTTCTGAATGAATTCCTATAGTTTTCCAATTTAGCTCGTAATGGTTAATAAAACATTTGATTTCACGTATTAAATCACGACCAAAATTTTATTCGCAGACACACGAAATATCGGATGAAATTATGAGTTACCGTGTCTTGCGACGAGGACGATTAAAAAGCGTAGATCGCTGGACTTTAATAATTCTTTCGATGATTCCTCGAAGGAAACGATTCTCCAGGTCGAAAATCGAGAAATCACTTCCACGGTAAAAATTGGTACTCGCGGTAAAAATTCGAAGCGGACGATCTGAAGAGAATTTCATAATGACTTTGAGGGGACCTGGCGCCGGTACCTTCGTCACGGTCTTATTTCATTTAACTTGTCCTATTTTCTGTGGGCCTCGGTTTTTCGAATTGTGGATATGGAATTAGTTTTATTTTTATTATACGACAACGACGGGTAATTAACCGTCGTAATTGGGCGAGATATAAACGTGTTCTGCTTCGTGATAATTATATCACAATTATCTTGTGATTATACAGTCACACATAAGTTATCACATAGGTAAAATAAAACTTCATGAGTTTTTCATCTTAGGTGTTTTTATGGATGTGTTAAAACAACCAGTATTAAGTACCATTGAAAATTTCATTGATTTCTCTAATTGATAGAAACCAAAATTATATTATGTATTAGTATATTATGATTATATTATTAACTGTACTTTGTGTAATTAACGTCTAATTAACAGTCTTTCAATACGCCAAATAAAAGTTCCCTGTTCTCCAATACGTAACAATTAGATAATAAAACAATCCATGATGTACAATTATGTTCGTTTACAAGCATGTTGTTTATCATTCCGTAAAATACGATATGGCCAAATTGAATAATTGCGTATTTGAATGCAATCCCAAAGCGGATATGAGTGCGTAACACACGTACGCAGTCAGTTTCGACTGACTATTGGATTACGAAGTGGAAGTCCGAATTCGGCGCGGTCGTTCGGTCAGAGAGAGACGAGGGTCTGACTGCAGTTTCATCCTCGGCATTTTTTCGCTTGCCTTTCGTCGGCCTACAATAAAGGATAGCATTAGTAATGGCTTTCAATTAGTTCGTAACGACGCCCGTATCCACGTCAAGGTCGCTCACTTTTCCAACGCGAGGTTATCGCGTTTTCGTCCAGGGAACAAAACCGATCAATCGCGAAGGTAAACGAGGAATGTAATGCAATTTGCCGTTTTTGCGGGCCGGCAAAAGGCGATTTTGGTGAGCGTCAAAAGTGGCTCGGG
The DNA here is from genome assembly GCA_022817245.1 of Nixonia krombeini. Classification (NCBI taxonomy): domain Eukaryota; kingdom Metazoa; phylum Arthropoda; class Insecta; order Hymenoptera; family Scelionidae; genus Nixonia; species Nixonia krombeini. The sequence goes on from JABFPT010001779.1 coordinate 12,446, forward strand.
ACCGAGTTCAATCGATCGCGGTGCGTGGGGAAGGGGGTAGGCGAGGGGAGGAAGACGGGACGCCTTTTGTACCGTTGACACGCGTCCGCAGCATGGACCTATTAAAGATTCTGAGCAACTCATTTAGATCCCGAGCGGGCGGCCTCGATGCCGTCGCTGAGCGAAAAGAGAAGACGACTTAAAAGGAAGACGAGGGAAGGAGTGACTAATGTGTCTGTGGCTACCTGAAGAAGCGTCGAGCGGCGCGAGTTCAAAGAAGACGTTGGCGCCGTCACCCTTGTACACCTAGCCACCTTTCCCGTCTCATCGCGGTGTTAACACCGCTGCGCGACGGCAGAATAAGCGCGACACGACTCTGATTTATACGACGGCGACCCGCACATTACTCGATGCCGAACAAATTGTTTTACACCAGCCTTCACGCGCGGAGGACACTTTCCAGGTTGACCGCCGTAAGCAAAATGTGCGAGTGGAGACAAATAGCCGCAGATACCATCGGTGACTTTGACCGTACACCAATACATAACACACGTTTACTGTGGCGTCTCGTAACACTTTACATTCACACTTGTGTACTTAGGAACATCATGTTCAAATGACGATAGTGGTTACCATTTCGAGTAAACTTTTACTTTATGCATTTATTTCTTTTGTGGTAAATGTACATCTGTCTATGTTACGTGTATTGTACAGTGGTAAATACTGTAGTAATTTTAATATATTAATCTGTTGCTATTGATATAGATTTTTAAAGTACATGTCAAAATGTTGCTGATATTGATGTGCCATTTTGGAAATAGAAGCATTGTCACGGTCATTAATTAAACATTTTAATAGAACGTATATCATATGGTTGCAACCATCGTGATAGTGTTCTTGACAAATATGATAATAAAAAATGAATTATAGTTGTTATATTTCCAGAAAATTCGCAGTTCTGCTCAAACATATCTTCAACGCACTTGACAGTTAAAAGTCATCAAAAATTTTTTATGCTGACAGTAATTTTTATACATTTCTGTAATCATTGCTTTTACTAAGTATTTTCTTCCACGTATAGTTGTTTCATATTCTTGTTTCTTCCCTCGTGTACGAAGCCAAAGTGGTTTTGATCGAAATAAGAAGATGTATGGCCTACTTTCCATGACCGTGTTTTTCATCCGTATGTGGGCACCGGTGATGAATACGAATCAACCATTTTCATTAGTTTCAATCTCCACAGATATGGCAATAACAAATTCATAAGTATTGGCATAACTTTGTTCTGTTCTTAATACCTGAAAGACTATTTTCTAACGTATACTTTTACGATCGTTGATCACTAGATGTACAGAACAGACAAAGTATTAACGAAGACTGACAAGAAATTTAGTACCTTTCACGTGTATCCGTTCTGATACTGCTGTCGGAAAATTAAATTGCTTCCCATACATTTTTAAACACACCTGTACTTTGATTTAGCGACTTCTTTTCTTAATCAACGTTTCGTTAACGTATACAAACCGCTTGATTTAACGCCTTTTTAGAATTGTACATTTACCTATGAAATAAAATATATAATTTTTTTCATTAGCTTTATTGCCTGTTAAGACCAAACTGAATAAAAATAACTGTAGATCGTTGGAAATGAAAAACCGATCCTTCTCCTTTTCTTATAAAATCGTAATTACCTTCGCGTTCCACTTAATACTCTTTCATTCCATAAATTACAACGCATAAAAAACGGTGAAAATTAAAAGTATATTGTATTTATTCTACTACAATAACTTATTCGAACTTTACCGTAGTTAGAGACGAGTTGACAAAGTAATGTAAATCGACCATTTGTAAAAATACGCGAATTCTGGAAACCCGGTTGACTGTTTCCTCGTCGTTAACTTTGATTAGTTCCAGCGTTGGTCGCTCTTCCATTGTTGAGGCTTCGCACATGTAATCAACCTGGAACATGCTACGTGATAATTGTACAATGAGCCTCGGTCGGGATACGATTAAAATAATAGGCCTGGTAATAATATTATACGCATGACGTGTATCGGATGGAGAATATTAATAGATATTAATGCACCGAGGGCAACGTGCGTTACTGAGGTGACCGTAAAAAGGCTGGAGAACCTTTGATTACAATTACGATAAAGATAATAATGGCCGCCATTGCTCAGTATTTCGAGTAAACCGCAATATGAAATTCGTAAATTCATTTCCAAAAATCAGGAATAGGTGAGTAGCAATGAAAACTGTACTTTACTGAAGATAAGTTACAGTAATTCACGAAAGCCAACGATAAAGGCTGATCAAGTTCTTTGGAACAAAACGATTGCAAAATACGATTTAGTGACAGCCACATAATAAAACCGTAAATATAGTAATTATAATTCATTTGACTATATAAATTGTAGATAATTCAACTATAGTATTTATAATTTGATGTATTTCAGCAAGAAGTTGTAAACTATACTTTTTACACAGCGTACTATTTTTCTATCCTAATCCGCATTTTTCGACGACATTGACAAAGGCATACAAAAAGAGACGTCGTGTACTTTTACGAATTCCTCTTTAACTTTTTATGCAAACAAAGGAGGTTAATCGTTGGTCGATTCGTTTGGATTTGTAAATGCCGGTGAGGTTCTGGTAACAAGCGGCGCAAATTCACAAAAGGATTTGATTCTCCTTTGTGAAAATATTGCCGACTATTCCGTTCCGAAGGTATCGTCAATCGGTCACGGTCGTTGTAAACGTTGAAACTACGAAATAAATCACGAACTGGTTCACGAAGAAAAGTGTCGGTTGAATATTAACGTGCGCCACCCATCTACGCCTCGTACCACCTAGAGGTTGTCAGGGGCGGATTTCAGGCACCCCGATACGCCCTTGCGCGTGCTGGGAGAAGTCTGCCAAGGGGCTTCGTAACAAGCTGCAGAAAGAGTACACCTTTTAATTCGCTCGGGCTACGCTTGCACAAAGACGCGTCAACAATCGCCGCCCGAAAGCGAACAAGAAGCCGAAGAAATCTTGGAAAATGACACGAAATTATTCGCATTTTTTACCCAACCGGTATCTGCAATAACAGATTTCTTACATTATTCAGTGTTAACAAGTTAACGGATATCAACAAATTCAAAGATATAAATACAAAAAATATGATAATGGTGATTTATATATCTTCAAATTAATTAAATATGATTTGTTATATAGTCGATACAAAATCCCTGGACGATCCTTGGACAACAGTCGTTTCTATGTTTCGTGTCACAGATGTTAGATACATTGTCGAAATCGCTTGTCTCCTCGTTGTAAAACGCATCACCGTCATGTGGCCCGGGACATGTTTCCCGGCCTTGTCATACAGATGCGTCGGTTTCTCGTAAAAGGCCAAGAATTTCGGGGCGTGGAGAGGCGCGTAGTAAAAGATAGGAAAACGAGCGGTGGAGCCATTCTCTTAATTAGCCGAACCGCTTGATCATCCTGGTTAGTCGCGGCGCGTCTTGCCATGTGCGGTGTGCGGCTCAGGCGACGGCCGCTTTGTCGACTGATAGCGGCAGTACCCAAGAGATACTCGTAAGCTAGAGATCGCATGGTAAATCGGACGGAAATAAATCGACTTGCTCGACGCCGAATCGAAATAATACGCGGAAACATCTTTTCCACCGCGTTGAGCAACACGGGTTTGTTAACAACAATGAACGGCCGATTTCCAAAATGGATTCCCCCAACAGCTTACTCCGACAGTCTGGTTATTTACCGCTCCTCGTTCAGCGATCCTTCATTGGCAATGAATCAAATTTTTCTTTATGTTGTATTTCCACAATCCCGTTAAGTTGTAATGAACGTCTAAAAAAGCTCTCAGCTGTGCATAAATCCACTTAACAGAAGTAGATTTTACTACAGTCGCGAGACTCGAGGTGTAGACGCAAAATGGAAAAGCGTGTTTCAGGATTGCATTACAGCGTCGCATAAATGATTAAGAAGAATAATAACTGACGGAACTGGCGACGATCGGTGAAGGGTTCGGAGGGCGGGCGGGCGGGCAGAAACGGTCACCCAACGTTCGATTCTTTCACATCCTTGTAATCGGATCCTTGAACTTTTATATCTTTCAGAGCGGACCATTCACGCTCGGTTTCAGCTGCTTCCGGTGGGCGTTCACGTGGAAACGGGTTCGCGATTCTTCGCCGCGAGAGCGACGTAGCGATCGGGCACCCCTCGGCAAGTATAACGCGCGTACGCGAGCTACCTTTTCGGACATGCACGGTGTGTCTACGAGGGAAAAAAAGAGGGAACGAGGAAAAAGGACGCGGTGACAATTCGGCGGGGGCAAAAGGGTGCCGCGGATATCTCAGGGGCGTAGCCCGCAGCCCCCTGCCTCGGCGACGCGACGGGGCGCCCTGCCAACCTGGGTGCCCCCGTGCCGAATTATCAACGCGGGAGGTAGTTTTATCCCGAAAGGTTGATTGCAGTGCTTCGCTTCCTTCGACGCAGCACGTGCGCTGGGCGGCGCCCATTATAGGATTTACCGAACTATTGACTCGTTGTTTGGAGGATTAAATTCGATTTCACCTTTGGCAGCGCCGCGACCTTAATGCTCCGGGCACGATTTTTCACCAAGCCTGTCGCGCGCGCGCGATCGGTCGCGGATGAAAATTTTGATTTTCAATTATGAAAAGGTTTTGACGCAGATTCTGCACCTGACATAATTTCATTAGGAAAATGACGAGGAAACTGAGAAGGCCTTTTTGATAATAGTACGATGTCGGAGAAAAAGTATTTCGAATGATTTTTTACTGTACAGCTGGGTTTCATAGACGGAAAATTGTAAAGGAAATTGAAGAGAAAGTTGTTATTGGAGGAAAATTTAGTTCGACCGGTTTGAAAACTAAAAGTTCAAGGAGGACACAAATTTCCTGACTTCTCCGTTTAAATCGAAAGTTTTCAGTTTTACTAGTAATAAAAAAATTGTAAACACGTTTTATGCCTTTTTCATTTTTTTTGCAGAGCGTTACTCGCAATCGCAACAGAATGTTGCTCCATTATTTGCGATATTTGTGAAACCTAAATATTTTTTTGCACTGTTTCAGGAATTCCCTTTTTCATGGGCTTTTTATCCATAATAAACGCAAACGAGATAAGTATTGTAACAATCTTGCGTTTTACGCATACGTACTTTTTTTCATATTTCTTTATTTTTCTTTTCAGAAAAATATGCGTTGTTTGAGCAATACATTTCGCCGGTATAGAAACAAGCAAGTTGTTAATGTCGCAGTAAATAATTTTTTGTTACTGGAACAACGTCTTTGGCTGCGCTCGAGCTGACACGCAGATTCGTGCGAACATAAAAGTTTTATAACACATTCGAGACTTTTAAAACAATGGTGTGGATTGTCCGGGAGAAACAACTGCTGAAAAATAATAAACGCTTTCCCCCGCGGCATTTTGAAACGATTGCACTTTTTACGAGGGAGCTCTCGAGAAAACATGTTGGATTTAATAAAAATATTATTATCGGTGGTGTAAAATAATTTCATTAATATACGGTTAGTAGATCGCTTCGCTAAATTATTCAAATGATTCTCAGGGCTTACTTTTTTCCTAACACTGGTCACACGGTTACTATCAATATTACATTTTTTTCGAGTAACTGTTGGTATTACATATTTCGAATGAATAATGCTAAAGAAATGGAATAAGTGATATCAAGCATACAAGATTTTACTTATCTTTGCTGATCGAAGTAACGGCAAAAACTGTCAATGCAGATGAATAAAATGAAACGTGGAAAGTAATGATTGAAGTTGTCCTTTATACAAATAAAGAATTATATGGAAAATATGATATACAATGGAACATTTCGGAGAAAATTGAAACGTAAAATTGGAATAGGATTGATACTTATTCAAAGGTGTAAACACATTTGACTTTGTATTTACGCTTTACATTTACACAGTTACGTACGTGCAAATGTCGGCAAGACTAAGATCAAAAGCTTAAAAAGCCGACATAAGTGCACTTTCACAGTTTTGATGTTTTACAGCAGGCATGTGAGATACACATCACGCGTAGATATTCGAGAAGTTATCGAAATGACGTTATCGTTCTTGTTTAGAAATTCTACATTGCACGTGTAATGTATGCAGGGACAATCTCCCCCCCCCCCTAAAAAAAGACAGAAATGAAACAGGCTTTCGTTAAAAATGAAGCGATCTAGCGATAACAATTTAACTCCCGTGATTCGTGCTTCGACGTGGCGAGGTTATTGCGTATATACAAGAGTTGAAAAATGCCTCGCGTTCTCGCGGGCGTAACGTTTTCGCGTTGCGGAACTTATCACTTTTAGCCGGCATATTTCCACCGGCGTCAGGCTGCGTTTAAAAGCGCATTAATTCGCAAAAGCGATTTTAAAAACATTCATTTGGAAAAAGGGCAACATCGAGACGGCGGGATTTGCGGAATATAAATTAGATCAGCGGCAGCCGCGTGCAATTTTCGCGCGAGCCGCCGCTGCCTTATCCGGGCCGCGTTAAGTGGCGGGAGGCGATAAGCGGCCGACCTCCTTATCGCGGCGCGCGATAAGCACGTCGTCGTTGCAATGGAATGCATTCGCGGAGAACCTGCGCGCGTCAGGCGCAGGATCAGGTTCGCAGGCTCGGCTCTGCCTCCGAGCTGCCATTGGCCATCGCCGGCCACGCCTCGCTCACCTGCGAGCGCAGGTGAGACTCACCGAAGAGGGGGGAGCTTCGCTCCTGGCCCGAAGGTGACGTCACGCGAGTCACGCCACGCTGCTCGGCCGCAGGTGAGGCGGCTCGCCTCGCGAATATCGCGCGCGCGCGCCGCTTGCGCGACGCCGCCGTTAAATCATGATTCTCATTTATCGCCATATGCCATATGTAGAAAATCCGCGTGCCTTTAAATCAATTATGGTATATGCCGGCCAGTTACCCGAGGAGTTTATCGGCTTAATAAAAACGTTAAACGAGCTATGAAAACTGACGAGCGCGATTTACGCGACGTTACGATGTAAGATACATTTTTCGCATACTTTGACGTATACTCTGACGGTTTTTCAACTTACCATACCATCCTCCAACCGAGCTAGTTTCAACGTATTTTATTTCGTTTTTTAATTTTTTTTTATTTTCCTTTTTGTTTCTTAAATTTGAAGCTCGATGTATAAGTATGGAGTGCAAAACTTCGAAGTATGTGAAAAATGTTTGCTCGTGTGGAAAGTATGATAAACCGAGGATGAAGGAGAAAATGCGCCTGCCTCCGGCATCTTTTACCGCTCCGCGTTTAGAAAATGGCGTCGTTCGTATTAAACGGCGCGATTATGCATAACCGTGCGCGAATGGTCTTACGCGTTACGCTCGAACGCGAGTTGCGACCTGACGAGCGCGTTTGCGCAACGCGAGCTGCGCCGGTGACGGCGAACTGCGCGACCGACGAATCGAGAAAATTGCCGATATCGCCGAAATAATTTTTTATGACTGAATCAACGAAATACCAAGGCTAATGAATATTTTCGAAGATTACCGTCGCGCGGTTATTCGCTTGCGAATAATTAACGGTGTCGCCGGCTTCTCGTTCGAAAGTAGCACTCATTCCTGAAAAATGAAGAAACGCCTCATCATCGATTCAATAATGCGACACGCGTAAGTGGTACTTGCTCGATGTCAGCATTGCCGTTTGGCATGCGACGACAGTGGTATTCCGCCATTATTTTCAGTCATTTCACGTCGTTTCATTCGAAGGGCGCGACGAAGCTGCAATTTAGACTGACCGATCAATTTAAGGTCGACCACCGATAAACTGCAATTGCCGATCACCCGCGTTGAAAAATGTTTCCCGTTCCGAAGGCGATTTCCCATTATAGGCGTGAAGAACGACAAAAAGTACATCTCGAGAACGACAATATTTCGATAATTTTCTTTTTGTACTTTATCAAGCTCGTAATTAATTTACGTTATATTGTGTAATTTAATATTGTACTTTTTATTGTTTGTCATTCGCGAGAATTTTAACTTTGCTTTAATGTCGAACGAATAATATTACGAGACGTGTAAATAAGTGGATGTAATGGAGATGTGTAACGGTGTAAATCGTAAAGCGTTAGTCAAAGGGAAATTGAAAAATGTAACATCCAATGAACGCGTTGTGTCAATATTAGTTTCCTCCAGGAGAGATAACGGTGATATTGAATGTCTCTCAGTGACTCGGACGCTAGTTCGAAGCAAGAGGGGCTTTTCCCTTGTGCTGCCTTCACACTGTCGGCTTCATTGTGGCATAGTCGTTCGAGCAAATGCACATCGGTACTACTGAAAGCCACCTCGGTTCTCTTTGGATCACACGTACAGGGTGTTTGGCAAACATCGCGCG
>JABFPT010001783.1:8710-22382 GCA_022817245.1 Nixonia krombeini
CTCTGATAGTATCCAATCTGGTGCTCGTCCAGCTTTAAACCCATTTTCCTGTTGGGTTGCTATTGTACAGCCCTGCTGACATAACTCTACGGAACACTTTAGTATCTGTTCAGAATCAGACGAGTATTGATTTCAATCTAGATAATGAAATAAGTTTCAAACCAACAATTCCGAAAATGCGTTGAAAGTGGTAGTCAAATTTTGTATGCGCTGTACAATGTACGTGGTGCATTAGGTCAATTGTTACCAAGTTTTGGATTATTGTTCAGGCATTGTAGTGTTAGTTGCAACGTGTAAGGTGTTACGGAAATGTATCAGTTTCGATTCGTCCAGATCGGTACAGCAGCGGAAGTAAAAATGCACAAGACTTTGTACAAGCGCCGTTTTTCCCTCAACATTTATACGAAGTCGTGAAGATAAAAGATAATATTACTGCACATAATTAGTGCACAAAGAGCAGAGTACTCGCTTGCCTTTACCTTTCGGGAAAAGCTGCGCCGACCTTTTAAAATGATATGAGCGAATAATGAATCAGTCGCAACCCCTGTTTTAAATCTACAAAAAGACTTTCTTTTCGGATCACAAGAGTTAATTTCGCGGTGTACAATTAGCGCGTAAAAGTATATAATAGCAATGAAAATGTTTTCGCGATTGGTGAGGGTGGGACGGAAAAGGAAGGCGAGCGAGCCGATCTCAAGGAAGCGATGTTTCCTCCTCCTTTTTTCCTGCCTCCTCAAAGCCTCTCTCGCTCGTTACGACGCTCTTCAATGGACAAACGATGAGAATCTAATAAAGCGAGATAAACGAATGAGGGAAAGACGAAAGAGAGGGCGCGGGGCGCAATTGAATACATTTTGTATCCTCAGACGGTTTTTTGCCTTCGCCGCCTACTCCGAACCAGTCGTTTGCTTTTATTAATTGAGGACGAAAAATATGCATACTTTTTTCAAGCGAAGATAAGGTCAACGCGGAAGATAATTGTCAATTAAATGTTCTTTTAATTCCGCTGCTGGAACGTATTTTCACCGCAATTCGGTATTCATGTTTTATTCAGAATCTCGTTTTTGGTCGCATTTCGGACATTCGTTTCCAAAGACAGTAGAAAAGTAAAGGAAGTGAAAGACCTAAAAGCAGCAGCAGCAGCAGCATCAATCGGCGTTATTAAAAAAGTGTCACCCCGAAGCACAATTCTAACTGTCAAGCGCGAAATATTGGTCAGAAAATGTCAGAAACTTTCGGAAAGATCACGCAGATGACAGCAAATTTTAAAAATCAGTCATATAATATTTACATATTGCACATCATGACAGACGTTCATTTTATATTTGTACTTCCCACGTACTACTTTACAATACGTGTACATATCGATTTCTGCAGAAACTTTTGTCCCGGTTCTCGCCAATCGCAATCGGTGATTCTCGTGATCGAGTCGAGACTTTTCCGTCCCCGGCGGGCACTCCTTTACCCAAATTCGCCGGATCGTTCTCCCCGCGCGGTATCTCTGGCGCGCGGGAATTAACGAGCGAATCTAATAAAACGACGTCGAGGAAAATAAGCGGCCCGGTTTCGGGGGGTTGTAGGGAGGGTGAGGTGGGGGACGAGGAGAGGGGCTGAAAACTAGCAGTGTCGTGGCTTGGCATGCTCCAGTGGTATGTTCGCAGCCCTGGCGGCGGTGGCGACAGCGGCTACAGCAGCTCGGGTTGTTCGGGAATAAAAGAGTAATTTTCCGGGTGGTGAGACGCCGATAATGGGGTTGCAGACTGCCGAGTCGACTGGAAAATGATTAAGCACACATGAGAGAGCTCGCGGACTCGCCAGGATATTACGAGCCATCCTGCTGGTGGTACGCCCAGAGCCTGCTTCTCGCTTCGGCCACGTACACTGCTATTCCTTCCCCTGCCCCCTCTCTCTCCCTGTCTTGCCAACCGCCCACCACCGCGACTCGTGGAACGTCTCCCTCGTTAAGGGCACGTTAAATCCCGGGAAACGAGCACGAACCTCGGCGACGCGGACGCGAAAAACGCACGATTCCGTCAGTAATGGCAGGATCGCTGCCGACACTCCCAATTATCCTTTGTGGTCGAAATAAGCATACGGGAATGGGGAAAGTGGTCGAGCGGTTTGCTCGGTTTCACTCCCGGCGAAACTCTCATTTGACATGATCAGGCGATTCGTTAGAATGACTGACGCGGGGAGAGTGGCCTGATCAGGGAAAACCACGCGGCCGCCGTAGCGCCAGGCCCCCGAGGCTGACCCTTGCGCGGCCGCCAGGGTGCGGAAAACGGGCGAAACCGCAGCGGGGGAAATACGCCGGAGCGCCGCTCTGCTCGCGCCCCTTTCGCCCTTATGAAGCCAATTACACGCCGCTCGCCAAAGGCGTGCGTGCGCCGCGCTTACGCGCTCCCTAATAATCACTTCTCTCTCGGCAAGCGTAACTCCGCTCGTATCATTGCGCACCCCCGCACGCCCCCCTGCACCGCCGCCGCCGCCGCACGACACGCACTTATCGGATACACACGCGCGGTCTTTGCTAATACACGCCTGCCGGCCCGTGCACGCGTGTTCGCAAACGCACGCTACTTTGGCTACCCCTGAGTCCTTTCCAGTTTTCGGGATGGGTGGGTGAACTGCGAGGTGAGAAACGGAAGGGGTAAAATCCAGCGATAATACATTGCCACGATATTCCGTTATCGCCTTCTTCATATCGACCGTTTAAATGTGTCGGGCGACACCTGGGCAGTTTTGTTCTGTACACTCTACAAATGTCCCTACTCTTTTTCGTGAATAGTAGCAGATACAGCAGTAATAGTTACGCGTTACTAGAGAATACGTTATTGGAACGTATTTAGAGTAATTACATTACGTTGGTAACATTTCAGTATACTTGTAAATTTGATATAGTCTACGTTGTCTTTGCAAAATGAAATTTTGAAATAAAAATTTTTCTTTGATTCTTAATTTTTGTACTGTCGGATTGTCAGCGCAGAGACTTTCTCCCAACGATCGAATTTATGGTCGAGCTCGGCAACATCCTGAAAAAGTAGCAAATCGGTGTTTCAACACCTGCCTCTAGTTTAGCGGTGTCGCATATTCGCAAGTATTGTAAATGCGAGGCAAAGACGAAAGGTGTTAATAACGGCGGTGACGGTGCGGGCGTGGTTACCAATCAATTTTCGTCCGTCGGCCTGTCCGCCTGCTGTTTGCACGTTAAACCGATCGTTACCGCGATATCAAATGTGTATCTTCCTTCCGTTCCGGCGAAGAGCGCTTCTTTGATGTCGCTGGAATAATGTTTGTTCTGGAATAACGTGTTAATACGCGCCTGCCGCAAATGCAGGCATAATCGCTAAGTCTGGTCAGGCCGTTGCACCGTGCTTGCCAATCCGCAATTTCGAACTATGCGAACTATTAGTTTTGTGCAACACCCATACATCTCTGTATGTCTGTGTGTGAGAGAGAGGGAGAGAGTGCGTGTTCGTGGAAGTACAATTATGATTGGCGAGTGAGAAAAAAGACGGCGCAAAATGTAGCGACAATGGATTATTTTCGAGCTCGCCAAGAAACCATGAATGAAGGAAAGCCATGGCTCGTTTCGTCGCTCGACTCGCTCGTCTTCTCTATCTCTGTCTCTGTCTCCTTTCTTTCCTCACCGAACCGGTTTTTAACGCGATGAGAAAACAATGTAAATGGAATCGGCATTTGGCACGAATCCCGACCAGTCGGTTAGAAATTAATATGATTATTTTTTCGAGCCTTTACATCGTTTTCTCCTCGCTTCGTTTGTTCAGGCTGTATTTTACACTGTTCTTTTTTTGCAGGACTCACGAGAGCGCCGATGTACCCCTTCTCGCCGGGACAGTATTCGTACCCTATGCTTAGCCCGGAGATGACGCAGGTTGCGGCCTCGTGGTAAGTCACGCCTCGTTAAATATCTATTTCACGTACAGCTAACTTCTTCTTCAATACGAAAACCAACGGCTGAGTTTATATCACTACATCAGCCTAGCGGGAATTGCCATTGGACCGACCGTTAAAGATCCGCGAGCGAAGCTCGTCAAACCGATTTTTCCTCGAAATTACACAAATGTCAACGGTTCCGCGACATCCGCGAATCAGAATCGTCGTGTCAGATTCGCCAATGGGAATAAACAAATAATGCCGGTGAGGCGACAAAAGATAAAAGGTATGTCGCTGTAATCAAAAGCGCGGAATTTTATAACAGAATCATGAACGGGGAATAGAGTTAATCCGCGCGCTGGGCGACATGCGAGGTGGATTACCGAGGGAATTTCGAGGCAAGTATCCAACCGATGAGGTTGGTCAGCCGGTCATCCTGTCAGTTCCGGTCTATTAGACCGAATACACCCACTCGAGCAGACTCACTTAGAAGCCTCGTCCCTCCTTGTTATTTGCTTTCTGCCCGACCCGCCCTGAATTGAGATTTTTCATGGGTGATTACGCCTTCTTTCCTCAATTACGAAAACTCGTGCTTCGCCTTCCGTTACGAGGACGCGGTAGAAGAACGCGCTTAACACATAATTAAGAGCTTGGACGCGGCGTTAACCCCGCTCCGCAAACTCGTTATGCGAAGCACAATGCAAAAATGATGTCGACATAGGTGCTTCTACAATGATCTCACCGTTGTTCAAACTCAATCGTCGATTATTGTCTCCTTTAACGATTACTGGGTCTGAATTTCTCGCCCATACTAGTTCTTTTTCCTTTTTTGAGAAATTTTACTGGGATTTTTTTGGAATACCTTTTTAAGGACATACCGAATAAAGTCACTTTCGCGTCATTTGCTAAATACAATATGCTGCTGTAGAAGTTGAAAGTAAGGAAAAACTAACGTATCTTTTTGATCAATTAAGGAAAAAACGGCAATTAAAAGATCGCTAACTAAATTTACGTTCGTGATACTAACTTTTTCAGGAGTTGTTTACATGTAAATGACTCATCGTTACAGTTGCAAAAGTAAATCGCGTACTGCAAAAGTAGATCGTGGGTTGGCGTGTACTTTTCGGCTCACTCGATGATAAACTAAAGTAAACAACTGTTTTCAGGCACACGCCAAGTATGTACCCCATCACTCCACCAGCCGGCAGCTTTAGGAGTCCATATCCCACGAGTTTACCCATCTCTAGTTCCAGTTTACCTAGGTACGTATTATTCATGTAATATCCAACCTTAAATACACCTTGTTCCCCAACAACCAATTTAAATTTGTTACCCTAACTCTTGTTCCTGCTAAGTAAACTACGAAACCAGCATGTACGCTTGTCCTTTTTCCTTCCTGAGAAATCTTCTTAAAAATGCATTGCGCAAATAACGTTAACACTCGGTTTAACATTCACATCAAACGTACCTTTTCATTACATTTCATGTTGCATTAAAGTTCCACACACTTCGCTATTTTGTCGAATAGTTAAATATAAAGAAAAATCGAAAATGATAACTGCGTTAAAGCACAGAGTACAATGTTATAGTTGTATTAGTGACAATTGGAACACTTAATACCGTCATAACATTTCGCAGAATTCTATCTAATTTAACAATCATATTTCAGTGATCTCTACCGGTTTTCGCCGACGGGCCTGATGCCTCCTCACCCGGGTCTGAGTCCGCACGCGCATGCATTAGCGTCTCACGCACTGGTGTCGTCGGCGCCAAAAACAGACCATTCCACCCTGGATCACAATCATAGGTTTGTATTTCGCGAAGTTTCCTCGTTTCAGTCTGCCCCAGATCTGCCCCAGATCTCACATTCGCTCATGTTCCTTCACTGAGCTACGCCAACGATCCGGGTAGCCACGTTATCAACCCAGAGCCAGCAAAAGTGTTCTACAGTTGATCAAGTACTTCGACTCTTCACCGATTCTCAGTATAGTAAAAAGAAAAAAGAAGAAAGCGTTATGCGATTTTGAGAATAACGCAAGTGGGAAAACTAGGAAGCGACAAAGCCAAGTCTAGATAGACAGAGATAACAACGGACCAGCTGTACTGGTAAGGAGCGAGCACCGTAAGATAAAGCAGCGAGAATCAGGCGGCCTTGGTTCGCGGAGAGCGCACAGGGGGTAGCACGTCCCTGCAGCCCCTAACTTTCCACGCGTCGACAAGCCGGCTGTGTCAGCCGAGTAGCGAGCGTCGTCTGCCACGCAGACGCGTCTGCGCTGCGTATGCCATGTGTATTGATCATTACTCTCTCTCGAAAAGATTTCTAATTTACATTAGTACTTGACCAGCGTCGCATCATCGTATAATGCCGACGTCGATAACTCGTGTGCGAAGGCGGTATGCGACGGACTGGCGTACGCGTTGACAGCGGTGCGTGTAGATTCTTAATCAAGGAGCGACGAGACAATACGAGCGCGGAAACAATGAGACAAAGGAGGAGCGGGGATTTTTGAAGTTGGACGGACAAAGGGACGCCGAGCATGAGCCGATGACGTCGCGAGGAGACGACGGATTGAAAGGGGAAGCGGCGGCTGCGGCGTGCGTCGCTACGGCGGATTGCGGAGCGCGTCGTAGGCCGGTAGCACAGAGAGTGACAGGATTCTCGGCTCTCCGCGGCGACGGTAGCGCCGCGGATCCCGCCAAAAAAAATGCTATTTTCGCCCTCCCCCAAGCGAATTATACATCGGTCGGTAGGGTACTGCGAGATGTAGTTGTAGAGCCATGAATTGCAATGATGGCTCGTGCACCCGCCTCCCACCTCGGATAATCAATCGCGACATCGCCAGTGATTCCCGCTACGAGGAGGAGACAGGCGGATTCCAGTCGGACTGCTTCCTGTGGAATGAGTTGGCTGGCGAGATCGTGGACATCGCCGTGTTGGGCCGCTCTCGAGCATCGGTATCCTGGTGACAAATATACGAATTATCGCGGCTGGCGATGGAGATGCTGAATCTGTGCGAGGGTTGGCAAAATGGTGATGGGGGCATCGACGTGAGGCGACTCGATGTTGACAGTGACGTGCGACTCGAGGTGTTTTCTCGCGCTGCGAATCCCGTGCACGAAAATACGCGGTGAGCTTGACGTTGCATCGCGAGGTAATACAGGGTATGATAATAACGCGGTTATTACTCTTGACTAGCGGCTTGCTCGGTCAGCCTTCAAGTCCGACTTATCGACGGATCGTTACATGTGTCACGAGCCATACGATATTGGTAAATATTCGTTCGAAGAGTGCCGATGCCATCGACTCTCCGGTGGAAACTGGTCAACGTCGAGTTATCCTCTCACCGGAGAGCGAATCGATGCGACCTTGGCAAAGTATTTTCGTCTCATAGTGATGAACGTCGTGCGCAGCGAGACAAAGAAACGCATCGGATGTTTGGTTAAGTTGAAATGACGGGACTGGCAAGCCAGTGTTCATCGCGACCGATGGAGTGAGAAGAGTGTGAGGACGATTGGTTGCTTGTGGCGGAGAGATACGCGCACCAAACACCTTCACATGGCGATGGAGCCCGAGTGCCTGGAGCCATTGAATTTAGTGATAAAGAAGGAAGGCAGTGACGACGAGCTGATCAAGAAGAGCACGGGACAGGACGGGAAAGACGAAGAGGACAAGGTCAGGTCAAAGATTCAGGATAGTATGGCGATTCTGCAGGATCCGGAGAAGGCCGGGGACGCCGGCTTCCCCGGTGCCGATCACAAATTTTTCACAGCTCTTTACATGAGCAGTCTCATGCACATGTCGAACATGTCCGTGCCGAGAAACGTCACGCCACCACCGGTCAACACTCAGCAAAACTTCGCGCACCTGCTGGCCATGCTCGAGGCCAGGCATCGCATGTGGCAGCAAATGAGTTGGTCGGTGCCCCAGAACTTTATGCGCTTTCCTCAGCCCTACTTCGACGCGCAGCCAGTTACGAACATGAGCGAACAATTGTGCAATTCGCAAAATTCCACGTCTGCCTATCCCTCGCCTTCCGTCAAACACGATACCGTGACAAATCACGAATCAAAACAGTCCTTTACGAAACGGTATATTTATGCGGGGTAGTTCCCCACGTCCTGCTGAAAAAATGTATTTGTTGCTTTTTCGTTTACTAAGTCACCCACGTTTTACTTGCATTTTTCCAGCTGGACATTTTCTTCTTATAAATTATTCTCAGCCAATCTCCTTCATTCACGTTTGCTTTTAGGTCTACGATAGAACAGAAGAATTCTACGTCGTTACCTTCTGACAATACAAAGAGTCAAGATTCAGGACAGCAAAATAATCAAGGTAGGCTAACACCTTTGCTTAATCGTTCGTCTGTTAGTTTATTGCTGACTTGCTTGTTACTGACTTTTCATGTATTTTGGCAGACAAAAAGAAACCCCACATAAAAAAGCCTTTGAATGCATTTATGCTGTACATGAAGGAAATGAGGTCAAAAGTGGTGGCAGAATGTACCTTAAAAGAGAGTGCTGCTATCAACCAAATTTTAGGCAGGCGGGTAAGTTTACCTTCATGTTATTAAATTTAGATATAAATCAAGTAGCATTTTTTCGCATCAAGGCACAAAAAGCATGTTACAAAAAATATTTTCAAAACTAAAAGAAATAAAATAATATTGTAGTTTTTTTGTTCAAAATTATTATTTATTGTAATAATAAATGTTTTTGAATTTTATCCTTGATGTAAGAACTGTATATTTTCAACAAAGTCTAGATTTTTTCAATTACGCTTCATTGTTAGATCTTTAATTACTTATGACTTAACTTTACAGTGACATGAATTTAACATGCAATTTTAGTTTTTTATGTATATCAAAGTATTTAAAGAAAAAATGCAGTACCGTTACTCCTGCCATATTTTAAACATTGATGTAAGACAAAAAAGAATATTACAAATTTATAGTCATATTAATTTAAATTGAAGCGAATATTTCATTTACAACGGAAATCTATGCATAATACTGTTGTTAGATTTTGTGTTAAACGTGCAATGTATTGCATTGACATGAAAATGAAAGTGTTAAAAAAAACGAATGTGTAAAAATGTAGCCTTTGTTGAAAAGCTTCTCTTCATAAGGAATTGACCGTAGAAGAGATGATGCATGACGGCATAATTGCTTATTCAAAAGAAAAGAAAGTCGTTCATCAGTAAAAGTACTAATAAAATTGGCAAGTATTTTGGCGCTAATGAAGCATTGTAGGTGGGATCTAAGGAACCTCGGTATATCGGATAAATAAGGAAAAAGAGTAATGTAACGATAACCTCTACGGGAGTAGCATAGAAATCTGCATTTATAATTAAAAAAGAATAATTAATAAGAGAAAAGGGTGGTAAGGAAGAGGAAAAGCGTTGATAAGTTAAATAATAAAAGTGTAATAAGGAGTATGAGTTTGCTAACGAGCTTTTGGGAGTGCATTTGATAAACGTTTTGGGGGTATGACACGCAGTGGCACTCGCTAAGTCGAGACGAGCAGGCACGGTATTATGAGGCGGCCAGGCAGGAACGCCATCTGCACCAGCAGCGCTATCCCGGCTGGAGCGCGAGGGATAACTACGGATACGGCAGCAAGAAGAAGAAGAGGAAGAAAGAACGATCTGCAGATCCCACCGGAGGTACCACTTTCCAGTGCTAGAACAGCAGGCCCTTAATAATAAATAGTATACCTCTATTGGTTGATTGAAACGATCAAAGTCTCTGTGCGTTTCTTTTTTGTTTCTCCATTTATTTTCTGTATTCTCTTTGATGAGCGGATTGCGGCTTGAAATTTCATTGGATTTGTAATTGGATTGGATTGTCTGTGGGGATTGTGGAATGTGGCATTGGAAAAAATACGAGACGAGAAAAAAAAAAGAAAACAGTCATTGTTGCATATCTGGCCAACTCCCTAAAGCGGTATATTCGTGTCTTGAGAGTCAGTTGTTAAAGTTTCTGGTGTGCATATTGTAATGTGCGAATCAAACTGAACTGTGTACAGGATGTCTGATAGCAGATTCGCGATCAGAGGGTAGAAGAAACCTCTCCTGCCTGGATTGTAATCCAAAAAAGATTACGCCGGCCGGTCGTAACAAGGCACCGTTTACGGTTTTGTGGAAAGCGGAGCGTGCGTTTTTTTTGCTTTATCCACGACTCTTATCAGACACCCTGTAATTCAGGCAATCGGACACGCGCGCGGAAACGAAGACTCGAGGGTAAACGTCAGTTTGACCAGTGCCGCCGACTCTTTCAAAAACTAAAATCCCAATTTGTTCGCAAATCCTTACAGCCTCTTGACAACTTTAATCTTGACAACTGTACTTCTCAGTCTTATCAACCACTTTCAGTAAGTCACGGCCGTTCTCTTCCGTTATATTTCTTTCCGTTACTTTTGCGCTTCACTTACGTTACGTAACATTTCATAATGCACATTCATACTTGTTTGTCGTGAGTGTACCGGAACGATTAGCGCGATCGCACGTGTGCACAAGTGACGATCGAGGTTGGTTACAATTTGCAGCACCGGCGGCACTGGCGATGTTCCGCGCGTCTGTGCCGAAACGACGGCGCATAGTGGTGTGCAACCGAGGGGGGGGCAACCTAGGCTGTTCTTCTAGCACTTTAAACGGAAAGTAGGGACCCCAATGTTACCGACATGCTATGAAACAGAGCGTTCGAACTACGAGCAAAGAAACTAGACAGACATAAATGCATAAATAAATCAATCGATAAATAAATGCATAATGTAATAATAGATATCAGTAAATGAAGCTTTTAAAAAGATATCGATTAAAACGTCACTCAGTCAACAATAAGTCGAGTAAAGGCAACGCAGGGTGGCGGCAGTAGCATTAGTGATCTTTTGTTCTTGATTGCCTTCATTGCATTGTTTAGATATGGTACTCTTGTTATTTTTCCTTCTTATACATAAACATTACAAAATTGTTTGGTTCTCTCTCGGTAGTGGCACGCGCTAGGGCGAGAGGAACAGGCCAAGTATTATGAATTGGCGCGACGGGAGAGACAGTTGCACATGCAGATGTACCCTGACTGGTCTTCCCGCGCAAATACCAACAGAACTAAGAAGAGGAAGCGCAAACAAGACACAAACAGTGATCCTGGAGGTACCCACATGCCTCACTCCACACATTCTTGCAATCCCCCCATTATTATTATTATTATTATTATTACTATTATTATATTATAATATACATATATATATATATACAGTACTATACTACAATTTATTATGATTATGGTTATTATTGTTAGCATTACATTTTAAATTGTTCCCATTCTTCTTCTCATTGTTACTATTATTATTATAATTCTTCCGGTTACCGTTATTATTATTATTATTATTATTATTCTTGTTAATATTGTCATCATCATATTATCGTTATTTTATTATTCTGATTATTGCTACACTACATTATATTGCATGTTTCCCCAGTCTCGAGGTTTTGGGTCGACACGTGTATATATATATATATTTATATATATATAATTTTATATTGTATATTATTATTGCATATATACTTCGACACGTAGGCATACATTACATATATGTACTTTCATTATCTCGCTTGCAACGCGGCTCGGCCCGTTGCCGGCACGTCTCTTACATATATGCACATGTTTAAATACGTGTACAACTTTGGGGACGCTGGCCATCTTGCATTTTACAGGGACCTACTTCGCAAATCAGACAATCCTAAAGCGTTTAATTTTTCTCCGAGTCTCTTTTTCTCTCCCGTTTCAATTTTTATACATTAATTCACTAGTTTTATACATTAATTTCCCTTTGATCGTTTCAATGTTGCCTGATTCCCACTTTTTTTAGTATTATTACCACCGTTGTTATTATTATTGCCATCATTTCCGTTGCGATTATTATTATCATTGATTCCCCACATACAAATACACCATTCGTCCTGCCACTACTCATCTACCACCGCAGCATTGCCTCGCACACATTTCACACGAGTTTTGCGCACAGTTGATCTCATATCTTTGTAACAGCTTACGTACAGACACATTTGTATGCCTGAAGCTTGCGTTACACTCACAACATCAGTAGAAATTATGTATACACATGTTTCGTATTTGCGTCATTGTTTTGTTTATTGCATGCGCCGCTCCTGGCCCTGATTCTTTTCTCACTTGGAAGGTAACGTTGACGGTTTTACGCTCACGAGGACAGCAATTTTGGTTCTCTATTTCTGCGTCTTACTTGATCGTCAGTTTTCTTACGGTATGCCCAGTTTCGTGCAGAAAACTGTGCCTGAGGGAGAGTCATTTTATTGCTCGCGAGGATTATGACTTGTGTGATTTAATACTTCGCACATTTTACACGCTCTAAACGTAGTACAAATACCTCAGTGTTACCTTCCAAGGAAAGCTTTTACATCAGACCAAACACAACACTCAATCGTCACTTATTTTTTCTTGTCGATTGTTTCTTTACTCTTTACTTTTTTACTCAAAACGTTCACGCGGAACAACTATTTTGCCAACGTTAAAGCATATTTCGTCAACAACGTCACTGAAGAAAAAAAATTTTTATTTTGTAATTTTGCAAAAAAATAAAAAAACGGACGTGTAACAAATTTGGACACGATTCGCCTGTTTTAATTCTACAATTGAGACTGGAAACACGCGTACGTTGTTGAAAACAAAATGAATAATCATTATCGTTAAAAAGAAAAGAAAGTGGGCGGGATACAAAACTTTACCGCGGGATTTTTTACGCGGAATTCACAGCTTATTCAAGAAACACGCGTAAGGTCGTTGCAAAAAGTTGGACGGTGTTCCAGCGAAAATAACGTCGTGTCAATGAGGTTCAAACCGGCGGTCTTCGCGCAAGAATTTGCGGTATTCATTATACGGAACGTGCTGAAAAGACGGCGAAACGAAAACGAAGAGCGAACCGCGACACATCTTGTTGCGAGGCATCATTACATTCCTGCATATTTCATTCTAATGTACGACTTTTTCTTCGGCTCGCATTCTCACGAGCCCAACGACACTTTTCCCATTCCTGTTTCATTAACCCGATCAAAAAACAGCAACGCTTGACACGACACATTCACCAAACACTCGCCGCGTCACACTCACTCGTCCTTTGTCACTCGTACATTCTGTTAACCGCTTCTCCCCCAGTTTTAAAATAACAGTATGTTGGATGCAGGCGCATTTGACTAATCAGTCTTTTGTTTTTATAGGTAACAACATGAAGAAGTGTCGCGCTAGGTTCGGATTAGACCAACAAAGTCAGTGGTGTAAACCATGCAGGTACGTTCCAGATCACGTCAGTGCACATTAAGTCGCGAAACTGTAGCGCGATCCACCGTGACTCGGAGAGACTTCCTTCACTGGCAAGTCCAGCGTCGCGTGTAAATATAAAATGTCTTTGAGCATACCATCGTATACTCTCGTATATTCAGCACGTAGTTTGTCATAGAAATTGTTCTCACGAGTGGCAGTGCAGAGTATCCTCGCATTTATACACCTCTCTTCCTTTCAAACAAAACCACAATTCCTATTTCTAAATTGTCTCGACGGTGTTTGTTTTCGACGAGCATCCTTTGGCTCTTAACGCTAATCTACAGAAAAAAAAGAGTCTTTCTTGCCGTTGGTTAAATTGTCCGGAAACAAAAATAGTACGTTTTCATTGAAATTGCATTAACTGGAAATGCACACTTTTCAAGATTGTTTCGTCAATGATTTAATTTTTCCGTGTTCATGTACAA
>JABFPT010001784.1:11803-22378 GCA_022817245.1 Nixonia krombeini
TTTCTTAAGTAAATTAATTATAGTTAACAATTTTTTTTAATCAATTAACTATTTGTTTTAGATATACATTGCTATAAAGATGACATAAAAACATTGTTATTGTTAATAACATAAAAATTATGTTATTGTACGTTTTTTATTGTTATCTTACATTTTGTAAATAAATATCATAATTTCACACTGCACAAAGTTCACATGGACATAAAAATTTAATCTCACTTTGTACGTGTCAAAAGCTAATTAGAATTTCAAAATAAATGCAAATGTATAGTTTCAGATGTTCTAAATCAAGATACATGTTACGCACAATATCTTGCAGTGTAGTAAAACAATAATAAATAATAATAATAATAATAATAATCATTTATCCTACTTATACGAGGCATTAAAGTTTACATTTTCAATATTGTTATTTGTAGGTAAAAATATAATAAATTCTTATGAAAAATAATTTAAACTGTTGAAGCTCAACAATTAGTTATGTCTTAAGTTTGGTATTTTTTGTACTTTTATAAGTTTTGAAAATGCAGTGGAGGTTGGTAATGATATGACGGAACGTTGCGAAACATGAAATGGCGGGTAATTTGAAAATGCATTGTCTTCCTAATAAATAACTCATGATTATCAATTCTTCGAGTATTGTGTTTTTATCACGATATTTGGTGAAAAAGTGTATATTTCAGAATATTATCATTATATATATTTAGCATGTTTCCAATTCCGTACGTTGAAAAATGATTAATCATGGTTTATATGGTTTAAAACTTCAACAGGAAGTCACATATTTATCAACTCATAAATATGAAGTACTGTAAAGAATTCATAGCTGCTTATCAAAATTAAATCTAATAAGGTTAATGAAAACAGTTGAATTTTCAGTAGGGTCGTTTATCAAACTATACAGTTCGGATTAAAATACATTTGTATCGCAGCCGCCGATGAATCCTGGAATAGATTGTCTGCATGTGCAGTAAACGTAATCAGCGTATTCCGATATTTTAGATACCTCGTACAAACTAATCAGGATTTGCATAACATTATTAGTTCTACTAAATCGCAAACATGTCTTTTTTTCCCATTCGAAAGTCTCTTTCACAGAATTATAAACATAACATCGCTTATCGTGTTGTTTTCACATTCATTGTATAAGTAACAATCCAGTTTCATGTCGTGTAAATGAAATGAGTCCCACGAAAAGTTTTATCAATCGTTTATTATTTCTAGTTGCGTTAGTGATGACATCCGCAAATCATTGTCATGATAAAACTTGATTACAGTCCGTATGGATTTTGGCTTACAGAATTTGCAAACATCGTAATTTGGAGAAACACAATTCGCAAATAATAATCCAATAATCTGTGAGCGTAATTCAAAGTTTCATTATTAACGAATTAATGTATATTGACTTACAGAAATCTGTTTTCTGGATAAACAACTGATGAAAACAGATGATGATCATTTTTTTTTAAATGGATCGCAACATTATATTTATTTGATGAAAATAAGATAGATGGGGATACAAACAGTGAATTTTGTATGAGAATTGTAGGAAGAGAAAAGATTGAGTAACAAGTTTGTTGCCACAACAAAACAACAAAATGTCGGTCAATTTGTTTTTGGCAACAGAAATATTGTTGATGCTTCGATGTTTTAACATTTACATATGTAATCAAATCTTATTATTGTAGAGTTAAATATATTCTTTGTGTCATATCTTCTCAGAATTTTCGAAACAAATAATAAAATAAGAACAAAAAGTATCGCGCTAATCTTACGTTTTTTACGAAGAAGAAAGTTTCGTCGAAACATGACGCATAAATTCTTAATTGTAACGGGAATGATTTTTGTCAAGACTTTCTATCCTCGTCGCAAATGATTTCTAAAACGATATATGCAGCTACTTAGACGATAAAAATACACATTAAAAATTACGCGTTTAATTAGTCGACGACTCGTTTAAGAAAGTAACGCAAAACAAAGGCAGTAACATTTCCGCTAAACTTCTGTAACTGATCCTCAGTGCAGAATCGTAAGAATCTCTATGCCATCGCCTACATTTTTAACGTACCATTACTTACATTAATGTGACGCGTCTATATTTACAAGTGAGTTAATTTGCTGTTTTTGGAAGTTTCACCGAGTGTACACATTAAGTCTTCGTTAGCACTAGAATACTGTACAAGTGAGTTTTTGTCCAAATGATATACTGGAAATGACTAGAACCTCGAATAGGTACAAATTGCAATGAAATTTCCATGAAATTTGTTACCGCGTATATTTTACAATTTTACACAAGTATCGAATTTTTATTCAATCGTGTCTGTGAATTAACATACATTCTATTGGCAAAATAAAATGAATAGAATTTCGCATCGTTCTAATCTAAATTTCACAAAAATTTCATTCTCCATGGAAACAAGACGTGATTCATAGCGAAAACAGTTACACTTTTTTTGATATGGCCTTTACTTTTGGAAACTGCAACGTGGTTTTCGAACTACGACACTGCTAATTGGAACTGAATATTTGGTAATACAATTTTAGCCGAGACCCAACTACCGCAAACTGGTTTCATGAATATTCCGAAAACATTTAAAGGATTTTTTCAAGATATCTGGAATATTTTCCCTTGTAACCCGAATGCATCGTATTAAACTATTCTATGTACATTTACATGAAATTATGTGTTACAGGTCATGAATATTTGTATGTTTTCGTAAAATATTCTATACATTTACGCAGAATATTTCAAAAATCTGCATCAAATTAAAAACACGTTTACAGTTATTAATCCCATTTAACGATCGTGACAATTGTTTTCTGTACGGTAATTATCTTCAGTCGTTTTAAAAACTGTTTCATTTTATTCTAATGATAAAGTCTATTGAAAATATCAAAATTGTTTGTCGAACAAGTGACAAGTTAATAATTACAAATAATTACAGTAAACAGAATATTTGTATTAACATGGACAAGAATAATACTTTGATAACTTTGAAAGAATCTTTGTAATCATGATTCAAGAATTAAAATATCTACTGAAAATTATAATGTTTTGAAATTACACGTGATATTTTAAATATTCTAGAATTTCATTTAAGCGTTTAACAGACATTTCAGATTATCTTCAAGAAACGTCTTATGACAACTGTTTGCTGTAATTGGGGACCAGCCCATACACTATTTATATTCGCTGAGTTGCCTCTCTTTCGCAATATAGTGTTTATCGACGAAAGTGTTGCAAAAACTGTAACGTAATGTTGTACGAAAAATCATTTTTTCCCGTGTTTTAAAGAAAACGTAATTTGTACAAAAAATATTAACATTTATTTAATTAATACATATAATACGTTTTCGTGGTTTTTAATATTTTTGTAATTGACTGAAAAAACCAAACAACCTAAAATTCGTTAGATCATTTTGCAACATTTTCGTGACGTTGATTGTTTAAATGTTAGCAAAAATAGTACTTGCTACCCAACTTTCGCTCTACATTAAATACAATATACTCTGGAGAATCTCACGCATAAACGCGATTCGACAACATCAACCCTACGTCCGGATAGTCATGTATTTGCATTCTACGATTGTACGTTTGCAGTCGTCCTTTGAGTATTTTTTACACTCCAGCCTCTATGCCGCTCAGATGCGCCTTGCAATTTTTCATTTTGCGCCAGAAGTCGAAACCGTGATTAGCGAAAAATATGTTAATCAGTATACTTGGTACGCTTGTCGTTCGCTTTCTCGTATCAACATTTTAACAATGGATAATTCGCAATAATACGCAATATATGTACAATAAATGAAACGTAGAATATAAAACTATCGAATCGCGTTAAATTACAAATGCATCGGTACGAATCTCCATCCGAGGAAACATTTGCCTCTTTATCGTTTCGTAATGCGCACTGTCGTTAATTAAATCTCTTCTTATATCACAGACACACATTCACGCTCATCATACACCAGGTCGATAATTCGCTGTAGTAGTCTTCAGAAACGTGTAAATGTCCTTGAAGGTTGGCCGAGATGCCTCTTCCCGTTTCCAACACGAGCACATCATTTTATACACGTCTTCCGGGCACATCATAGGTTTTGGCAAAAATACCTTGGAAAATGTAGAAAAGCAATTAGCATCGTTTCATTTAACCCAAATAATCAACATGTATAAGTTCGTTGCCTGGTTTGGCATGTTTGGAATAAATGTTGCGACAGTGAACTATTTTGCAGGAAAGGAGAAATTTCGTTGGGGTATGAAGCAGTTTAAAGCGATGATGTATAATTTACAAGAGTAAATTACGGTAAACAGTTGAGACGTACTTTTAATTCATCACCGTAGTACATAAGTTCCGCGTTTTGTATCACTTGCTCGTTCGAAAGGTGTTGAAAAGGCTTTTCCCTGGCGAAACTCATCACTTCCCAAAGTGTCACTGCGAACGACCAAACGCTGCTGGCACATGTGTACCTGTCCTGAAAGAAATCACGCGGCTCATTCAGTAAGATGTACTTTTCATCGTCTTTCCTAGCATTCACAATATCGTGCTAGAAAAGGAACAAGTTAGAGGGATGCTAATATCAAGATTTTACGCTTTTTTGATTCCACGTCGCCGAGCCGACGTTTTCATGCACGTGAATCTTACGTTACTTGAGGTTCAAGGAAGGTTCAAGGACAGCGGTTTTGACCGAATAAAAACGACTTGGTCGAAGTTGTACCATCAAGATACTTTCCCATGGCAGCCACCTAATGGGCGCCGGAGGCCTTCCGCCGATGTCACTGTAGTCCTTTTTGTAAAGGTCGCTGCACATCGCGATATCCGTCACTTTCACGGTGTAGAACCTACCCAGGAGACAGTTCCTGGCCGCCAGATCCTTGTGGACAAGATTCTTCGATTCGAGAAATCGCATACCCGACGCTATCTGCATTCCCATGTAAAGCAGGCAACTTTGACTGAAAAATACGAATGACGGTTCAGCCGTTTACTGAAACTTTAACGCGTGGGGAAAAGTTTAGCTGGGATGGCAAATGCCTTTCCACGCCACATCCTTACAAAAAAGCTGACAAATTGAGTTTCGTAAAATGCCGTATCTAATTGTACATTTCAATGCGCATTTTAAAATTGTACATTATGTAAAGTAATAAATAAATTTGTGTCGTATTAGTGTTAACTGTACGATTTTGTTAACCTTGAAGGTCATCATAAAGGAACTCTCACATTTTGCTAAGTTCGTTTTAAGATAATTAACAAATATACTGATTAATATTATTAACTTTCTTGTCACAAGTTACAACCTTACTAGAAAAGTGGTAAATCTTCTCATGTATTTCGCTATAAGTACGTTCAACAAATTAGTTAGTTAATTTAGTGTGATACGCAATAACATGTAAGGGCTAAACTGTTTTTACCTAAGGAAGTTAAGACTGCAATTGGGCCTTTGAGTAGCGGTTAGAGGTTCGCTGTATTGCAAGTAGTGAGCGAGGTCGCCGAGCTCGGTGTACTCTATGATCGTCCAAGGCGTCGGCTCCGCGTGGCAGACACCCAATACTCGGGCTAGGTTCGGATCCGACAGGCACGATAAGAAACTCACTTCCCTCATGACGTCGGCCGCGTTGTCATTTTTGGAGTCTTTATTGATGGCGTTCGGTATCCGGGCGACCACCAGTCTAACCGCTTCCGCGCCATCGGTGTCGCTCAGTCCCACCGCCGAACAAATGATCGCCTGGAGTTACATTTTGCTCTGTTGCATCGTTCCATTCTTCTTATACATGTTGCAGTAAAACCTCCCTTATGTCACTCGGGGCGGTGCGATAAGCGAGAGTTTACTGCAATTTAGTGACTGCTCATTGTCCGAGGTTTACCGATGAATTTTAACGCGACGCTAGAAAAACAAGGGAAAGAAAGAATCGAGAGAACTGATGCGCGCTAGACTTGTCTTATCGGGCAGAGATAACGAGCGATTTAAGATCTACCACCAGCGACAAAGTTTCCGCGAATTTCGGAAGGAAAAATACTCTGGAAAACGAGAAAAGCCGCTTTAATTTATTATTCATGACTGAACGGCGATTGACGTGCGTAACGGCGTCGAACGGTTTTGGCCTCTACGTGGAAAATGGCGTCGTTCATCATATCACCTCTCCGATGTGGCCGGAGCCGAGTTTCTCCATCGTCTGCAGACACTGCGCTGGTATGTTCATTGGCTCTATTTCCTTGCATTTATATGGCTTATTCATGCTGGGCGCGATGTTCCAGCTGACAACAGGTGATGGTACCTGCAACCGCAGTTCTCTTTTATTCAGCCGAACAACGCATGAATTTAGCGCTCGGTCTTTGTGAAAGCGCGCGAACGACCATGCAGGAATGTCGATGGCGAAAAATGTGCGTAATGGAAGTAGAAATCGCAGATTGATTTTACCCGCGTCGCATTAGAAAGCCATGCAAACGACTCGATTCAATTACGTGAAACTATGCTGTCACCGTCCGAAGGTCTCTGCTTTACCGACGCGGTATATATTGCTCATGTCGTTAATTGAAAAATTCTTTTTGCTGGATGCATTTTTCGTGACCGGTGAAACAATAAGGCATGTTAACGTTGATAAATTCTTTCCAACCTTTTCGTTTCAACGATAGAATCCATTTAGCTAGATGTTAAAACAGTAGTTTACAAATCTGTCGGCGTAGCTATAATATCACTGCGTTGTTTTAAAAAAGAGTTTTTGATACACATTTCTCCGTACAAACGGCTGGAAATGTTTTGAAGAAAGATACTCAAAAATGTCGTTACCGTGAAAGATTGCAACGTGTAAATGAATGCATACTGCAGTTAGAGCACTATTAACACGGAGAAAGTAAAGTTGTTTAATTTATGGCACCCGTGACAAACGTCGTGACTACTTCGTTTTGTTGTGTACTTTACAAAGGTCTTACATCTCTAACATAAATGTGTACAATTGTACGGAACAAAGGGAAAGTATTGTGTTGGTAAAAAGCTTCGTAAGTTGTTTGCGCAATTAATGTAGTGCAGGCTTATATTTTACCGAAAACTTAAAATATTGTTTTTACATTTTTACTATTTTTCGCAATACACATATATATGTATACACTTTTAAATGTTAAATAATCAAGTTTATGCTGTTCATTAAAACACGGATGTAAAGATAGTTGCGATTAAAGTGACTGGAAAAAATGCGCGCTTGGAAAAATTTCGTCGATTTCCACGTACGGTAAAATATATTTCGCCTCTCTGTTTGAGCGTGTTACCATTAACGATGAATCTTCGTTTGCCTCGGTCCAGCGTTATGTACATCATTTTCGCGAATTGCATGTTGCTGTATAATGCGGCGTACTTATTTTATCAACCAGAAGATAAATTATCAACAAGAGAAATTGTTAACCGTATAATTTTGGAGGCATTTAAAAATGACACAGCAATCGCCAGTGCAAAAATTTACTCCTGTATTTTGTTCACAATGTGCCTTAAGCGTTGCAGAAAAAAAGTTGTCTCAGAACTCCCGCAAATTCGATCAATAATATATTTCTTGCGTAAGCCAAAAGTTACATATGTATGCAAATGTTCCTACTTGATATACGATAATGTTCTATTTTATCCCGTCATTTGGATAAGAATGCGGCGAACGTGTAATAAAATTTACACAAGATCCATCACGCCACATTATGAATATTTAATAAGCTTGGGAAAACAATCAAATTTGACTGTCGTTAGTTTCGAGGCATTGTTATCGACGAACTAAATGCACTTTGCCGCATTAATGCCTTATTACAGCTGGGGTAGTTTAATTCTCAAAATACAGTTAACCGCACATCTATTTACGATATCAACTTTATCGCACTTTTTCGACAATGACGTACTGCATATTAAATTATTCGTACTTGTATTCTCGTTTCAATAATTCTGTATTATTTCGATACTACCGTCGCTTTGACACGGCAAATATTGTCGTGTATCGCGCGCGTGTAACAACTGTTCGGTACAAAGTTTCTCGTGACATTCGATCAAATTTGTGTGTATACCTTGTGCTTTTCCTTTGGCGCCGTGTGCCACCGCTTGACGTGCCCGTAGTCGATATCTTTCTGGTAATTGTTCACATTCGGCGCGTTCGCTCTGCTCGTGCCGTTGACGTAGTTCTGCAAAGTTCGATAGTTCTGAGACTGGCGAGCGGGCGAGTTCGCGGGGGATGACGAGCAGCTCGGCGTTGTTACCGTGTGTTCGGACTTCGACTCCAGATGGATACTGACTTTTTCCTTAAGGGCCTCGTCACCTTTCACTTCCGCCGTTGGATCTGCTTATTTCAAAATTCTACCATGAAACGCGAATGGAAGTTCGTGCGACATATAACTATTTTTCATACTTTTGTTTATAGTCTTTCACGAAACTAATCATGAAAGGTTATGCAAAATTTAATTATGTTTCGTGTTTTTTTTTTTGTTTTTGTCGTCATTGTTAATGAACGAGAGGTATTTCCCGTTCCGTCGAAAACGTCGTTCCGTTACACGCGGCTGCGCTCGATCGGCGAATATATTTCCGCCAAGCGCAATAATATTTTTCTCGCAACGTTACCTGTGGTAGACACAATCGCGTAAGTAGATTTGTATTGCGAGTCAACCAGAGGCGAATTAAATTGCTCCATAGTGAGCGACTCGTGCATGTTGAAGTCTTCGGGAGCATCTGGCGAGACGGGCGCATTGTCGTTCAGCATACCGCCGGGAGTCATGTTCAGGAGAAAGCCCTGAAAAATAGACGCACGATACATATCGCCTGTCACGCTACGCTGCACGCTCGAGCATTGACGGTTTACGAGCAGTGTTTCGTAATGACAAAGCGAGTGACTGAAGCAAAGGAAAATTCGTAAGTCATCGATTGACGAAGGGAGACCAACTTTCATGTTGATGGCGAATCCGAACGGGTTCTTCAGCACGGTCGGCGAGCTCTGTAATTTCTGTCGGCGGCTAAGCAGCAGGATAATGACGAAAACCAGCAGCAGGAGTAATGTGATGGCTGTCAATACGCCGATCAGCACTTCCACGTACTCTTGGCCGTCCTCTCGTGCCGTGACTGAAACACGTGCGGCGTAATGAATTGCGCGACGATCGAGAGTCCAGCGGGCAAAAAAATATGACAAAGTCCCTTTGATTGATAGCGCGCAAAGCTTGATTCACGAGGTCACTTGTCAATGCCATAAATTCAACGCTAATCGCTATACGTGTCGCGCCGACATTTTTTTCCGCGATCGCATTCAACACTGATTCCGTCAAGTATCTTCGATCCAACGGTCAATATTTTGTCTAATTAATTGCAAGCTTTTCGTCATACTTCGCGAAGAGTCGCGGACGACGTAAAAAAATAACGCGTAAATAGGCGAAAGACGCGAGAGACCAAATGAGAGTCGCGGATTAGTTTGCTGGATTGAAAAAGAATTGGTTGTAACTATACCTGCGAATAAATCACATGAAAATCGCGGGAATTAAAAAGAGTTGGTTGTAAAACAAATTTTGTTGCAAGTTACGGAGAAAATGAAGAGGCAAACTTTTCAAATGGTCTCAGTGGTACTCACTAGGCGGAATCTGAGAACATTCGCCGTGCTGAAGGTAGCGAATCGGATTTAAACAAAAATGCAAAAGCTGAAAAAAAAAAGGAATTGGAAATTCGAATGAATGATTGTGCCGGAAATTCTGGGAAGAGCTTCCCATTTGAACGCAAAATTGGAATACTAATTATTTGTATAAAAGATGGGAAATTCTATTCCACGCGACCATTGTAGGAAGATATGGAAATGAATGCCACGTAATCGTATTACGTGTTTAATAACGAATTTCATATAACATTCTGAAATAATCAAGGATTTGCAGCTGCAGTTATTCTACGTACTCTTTTCAAAACGTAACTAGTTTTTTGAATCTAGGTTATACATTCGAGAAATTTCCATCACGCAAACGAAATTTATGAAAACAAGCGGCGAGGAGGAAATTTCAACGCTGCACGCGCCGGTGTTCGATCCTCCGCGGAAAAAACATAGCCGCGTCCGCGGAAACTATTTTAAGCGCAATTTCCGGGGCACCTCGCAGGACTGAGCATTGCGATAATAGCGGTAGCTACAACGTGGGTGAGCAGGAAGCGGGGCGATAGCTGCGACGGTAATTTTTCGCCAGATAGCGCGTGCTTCGCGCCCTTATTTACGTAACTCGTGGTGTGACAGTGGGAGAGGAGGAGGAGGAGGGGGGTGAGATCGCACGTATTCCAACGCAGACGCTCCGAAAGATGAGGCCTATCAGAGACATGTAATTATTCTCGAGAGTTGGCCCACCCGACGTTTTCTCGTCGCGTTATCTCCTCCTCCTCCTCCACCCCCTCCCGTGTTCCCGCCACGACTGCCACCGCTTAATCCGACTAATTGTTTACGTTACGCGGAAGTTGCTACGTGAATTATAAAGCATCTCTCACAGTGCTCGACTTCTTAATCGCCTCTCCCGCCCGGCTAAAGACTGGCCGCCTCATTTTCCTAATGAACTTAGCCGCCCGCCACCCACACCTCAGTCGGCCCCGGCGCGCAGCCGTTCCGGG
>JABFPT010001787.1:0-11583 GCA_022817245.1 Nixonia krombeini
TCGTATCCTTCTTAATTCTATAAACTTCAAAAATATCACTATTTTTAAAGTAGTTTTAAAACTAATAAGACCGTAGCAACATTATTATCACACTTTCTACTGAACTTTTTAGAGCTCTTCAATAATTTATTGCCTCATATTCACCAATTAATAAAATTTTGTGTCCAATGTTATTCTTACATATGTTCTTTGACGAATAATTTAAAATTGTTGATACGTTACTACATCAAGTTTCAACGTTACAGTAAAAAGTAAAGTGTACCAGCTATTGAGAAACATAATTTATCGCTCTTAATTGTGACACACGAAGTCTTAAAAATGATTAATGAAGTTAACTTTATGACTACTTAGATTGCGTTTGCGTCTTTAAAACTAACAATTCGATACTATTTTTAGATTTGCCTTTGCTGAAATAATTATTCTCACTTGTATTTATACTTCGTTAACGATGTAAATCAATTCATGATTCATTCAAAATCGTTGCATTTTAAATTACAATTCATTTATAATTGTAGCGTAATATGCCCAACTATAATGCTGGCAAGATAATTATTAATTAGAAGTGTGCAAGTAAAAGGGCACGATTCTATATAAACCCCTCGCGTCTCTTCACAAACGAACGGGGATAACGTAATGGCAATTTACGTGTCCCACGAGAGTTGATAACTTCGTATCTACGAAAGTCATAATTTAGTCTCTCAATGGGAATGATATTGCTAAATTGAATTAGAGATAACTGAACAATGCTTCTCCTGCACACATTCGTCTTTGCTATTGAATCTCTCATGACTTATGTCCATACTGATCTACGTCAACAAAGTTGCCAGCAGTGAAATTCACAAAGTCATTCTATCAAGAAAAATATACCTAATAAATCGCTTTTCACTTTTGCAAACGTTCACTATGAGTTTACTTTACGAAGAATATTAAACGCACTCTTAAAAGTGCTTGTTCCTGAGCCTAAGAAAGATCATAATGAGATGAGTTCCCAAGGTAAATGAAACTCCCTTTAAAAGATTCATTCTTTGATCTTCTTTTCTTTACTTAAGAAATAGAAAAGAAATCCAATTTTGAATCAATTTAAAAGCGATTTTAGTGCGCCATTTTACGCGGCATAATGTTTCAAAGCAATCCAAATAACGATTATGACATGTTTCACGTGAACGTTCATATCGCTCACCGTTGGCTCCTTTTCGGCTACGAGGGATCGCAGTCACGGGAATACAATGACCAGCGAGGTAGGAAAAATCATCCCCGTCATCCGAATCCCCTTGTGGGGCGATTTGGACGAAGCGTCGTTTCGCCGGTCGATGAATGGACGCGTCGGCGACGGCGAGCGTGGTTGGCTGTCTAGCCGACTGGCTGAAAATCACACCCCGATAAATTGACCCTCTGTTGCTAAATACCTCCCTTTGACACGTCGGTTGGGGTATGTGTACGTAGCGGCGCACAGGCTGCCCGTTGATGCGGCCGAACGAGGGTGCTGCGGATTTCTTCTCGAGTAATGAATCGTAGAAAACGGTTTTAACTCGCGTTTCATAAAGTGTATCTACAAAAAAAGCACAGTGTACTTCAAAACTGATTTTCACCTTGGTAAGAAATGGAGTGATGATTGGGAACCCAAGTTCAAAATTATTTGTCCACTATGCGTATGATTATAACTTCATCAGTTCTCCATTTTTTAATGGAAGTGGGTTCGGTAATCATTGTGATTATTGTCATTGAATAAATATTATTATTAAACGAATATAGAATTAAAAGAAAGACACAAAACGATGGTGAATGTTTGTATTAGATAATCCAAAACATACGGACGTTCACCGTCCGCTCTAATATGACACGGAACCTTAAAAAAATAGGAGCATCCAGAGCAGTACTGAGAAAATGTTTGTAGACAATGTCGAAAAATACTCAGCAATGGTGTACAGCCACTCAGGCGCGATTGCGGGGCACTGCCCCACATGGCTCGGCGTAGCGAGACGATGGAAAAGGCCGTGATGTTTTGTTACCAACGTGCGAGTCTCTGCCACGTGCCGGAGATTAATGTGTTTTGATTTTTAGACTTCGCATTGTATCCTTTCCCTATAAGTCTACCCTACATCGCGCGCGTATCATTCCGCCGGCAACGTGCCACTCGAATCCTCCGTAACCGAATTCAGAGGAGTTTCGTCTACGCGCTACAAACGATGTTTTTGTTTACCCGATTTGCATAAACGTCCAATTTATTTTTGACAATAATATCTGAATATGATTAATGAAAGAGAGACACTGCTTGCATACCGGATCAAAAGTTTCTAATGACTCGTTACGCTTAACGACCGCGAACGATTGTCAGCGGTAACGGCGCCAAGCCAGCGTAAACCGGCAAAAGCTACGAATTCGGAAAGTTACGCCGAAGCAGAATTTTAAGAGGGCCGGAAAATCCATCTCCATAAAGCCTATCGGTGCTCATCCGAACATCTTCCGCTCGGCGGATCACGATGTAATTAGAGTCGTGCTCGCGTAAAGGACGTACTTCTGGGCGATTTAATGAACGGTTAGATACGTCACCAAAGTTCTCCTGTAACCATTAATTCCCTTGGTGGCGTAACCGCACTTTCCGAAATAACAAACCTCTCCTATGCGAGAGTCGTTGGAGATACAAGGACGATAAAATCACGGTGACGTGGGCGGTGGGGGATGCAGTGACGCCGAATCCAGCAAAGCCGCGGCCCCTCGTTCTCGAGTGGCGAGCGGCAGGCTGGGAGGAATAGCAATTAAAAGTATCTGGCGCAATCTTCGTTAAACTTCTCCGGGAGGAGAGAAAGGCATTATTAAAACGCACCGTCGGCTGCAACCGCTGCGGACCGACGGCGGAACCTAACTCCTCACCGCGAGTCTTCTTTACTTCCCGTGGTTAGCTGTCGTTTTCAACTCTTTTGCATACAAAATGTGCCGGTCGGCGAATCAGAAGTCGTAAGTATCACTGCTGGTTAGATACTGGTCCGCAACGCTCGCGACGGCAGCTTGTGGCTTTTTCCACGAGTTTTGACTTTGCTCCAACTCAGAACTATCCCCGAAGCGTACACGAGCAACATGAACTTCTCCCAAAGCACGTAAACGGCACGCTAATTGAATCGTTACCGACCTTTTTAAATCGGCCAATAAAGGACCAAAGTATGAATAATATTCCATTGATTAGTACACAATATCCCGTCACCAGTTCATACAAGAGATTGCTCTTTGGAAATACTTTCAGAGATCGTTTCCAACAACTGGAAGAGCAGTTGAGTTGGCATTCGATCGAGGAAAATTTCTTTGGCCCTTGTCTCGCGCATTTTACATTTACTCCCTTATTCTTCTCTTTCTTCGTCGCTGAGAATTTCGCAAATGAAGGAACTCGGGTAGGTGACGAAGAGGCAGCGGGAAAGGCAGGGGCGGGAGAACGGCAAGTTCTCGAAGGTTTCTCGAAGTAATCCTGGCACGGAAGACCAGGGAATGAGATGAAAATACCTGCGGAGTTAGAGAGGTCTTACCGAGCCCCTTCATCGTGGCCTTCCTTTCCACGTTTGCCCCCCTTCAACTACTCACCCATTCCGAGTCCGCCTTCGCTCGGCAGTCGAAACGGAGGCTGCAAATAAGACAGGAGTCTTTATATAATTCCACGAGTAATACTCGCCCTGGTTAAAGCTTATACGACTCGCCGCATTAACGCTCGGCTTACAGGGCTCCTGCGACTTTGCCACGAGTCGGAAACCCGAACCCGTTCGTGATGAATCGGGCGTACAAGAACGGGAGGATTGTTCGAAAAATAGTACCAAATCGGTACACGCCTGAGTTACAAATCAGCGAATATGCAGCAGCGCATAAATATTCGCGGTAATGTTACGTATAATACCCTGAATATTTCTGGATCGCGGTATACAACGCGGGGTAAAAAGTACTACATTTAAAGGAATGTTGCAACTCTCGCGGAGAACGTGACTCATAAATCGTAAAAGTGTCGGGAAAACGTCGCTTCTTCGGTAGAATGTAATTTAAAGCTGTTTTTAGAATGCAACAGAAGTATTGAGCACACAATCGAAAGAAGACACGAGCTCTTTCATTTCAGCAGGAAAACGTATTATATGACGAAGTCACCGTGTGGATATTCTACTTCAGCGGGTAAAACCGGGGCGGAAGGGAGGTAAGGGGAGGGGTGAAAGAGGGTGGTTACGAGTGTTTCAAGAGAGTCGGAGGCGCAAAAGAGAGGGCAAGAGTTTCGTTCAGATCTCGTTTGCGTTCTCTTTGTCCTCAGCTTTGATTTCTTCTCTTCGGCTCGTGAAGGGTGAAATGGTAGATAGGAAAAGACGGAGACGGCCGGGCGGACAGAGAAGGAAGAAGTACCGGGAGAGCTAGCGATATTTACATGCGATTTGCATACTAGTTGATCCCTATTGCTTCCATCTCCAGCCATTCGGGGGCGACAAACCCACGCCGACCTTCTCTCTATCACACTTTTGCATTTCTCTCCCTTCCTTCCCATTGCCCTCTTCCTCGCTCTCGCTCCACAGCCTCGCCCTGATCCACGTGTGAAAGCGATGTACACGGCAGAAGTACGAGCGTGATCCTCAAATCCGGAGATCATACGAATTCGAATATATATATATATATTCGACGGTACACCCTCGCCGAACCAAAGCGCACTCGCGTCAAGTGCCGGCGAATTGTTCCTTAATCCGATTTCGGATTAGCTGCCAAACATTTTCTAATTGTCCCACTCACTTTGCCACCTGAGTTAGTTAGCTGGTTCGAGAGGTGTCCCGCGCGGAACGAAACGATAACGGTGAAAAAGTGACCGAGACTGGAGATTTTAGGGATTTAAAATGCCAGCGTAGGAGGAGGATCTAACGACGTTGGCAACAATGGTAATCAGGTCGTACAAATGAGGCGAGTTAATTGCAGATAGCAGGATCCTCCGTTGCATGTACGACCGAAAATATAAGAGCGGCTGGGCGCGGAGAGCGGCCAGATGGGTTGATAGAAGGAGACTAGAACTGCTTTTCGTATCTCTCGCGCGGCAGGGGCAGTGAAGGGAGAGCCGAATTAGCGAAGATAATTAAGCCGGGGAGGAGCTGTTCGTGCGTAAACTAGTTTCTTTGTGGCGCCGACTCGGCGAGAGTGGTAACGTAAACGAAAGCGTTAGTGTAAATGCTCAGAGGAACCATCTCCTTTTCTTTTCATTAAATCTTTCATGCTGGATTTCAGCTTGCTGAATACATTAAACGTACCGAAGACGGCCGAGTGAGAGCCAAGCGAGTACGAAGACCGACACTCGACTCGAACCATAATGACACGGGACAACTGCAGAAGAGCCGATTTATAACGCGGTCGACTCGAGGTAACTCGTCCAAAGTGCAAAGTGTGTTGGCACGAATTCCCACAGGCATCGATGAGCGTGGTCTCGCGCATTCTGCGAGGCAGGATCATCCAGGTCCGAAGAAGCGATTGATATCTAAGCCTCGTGCCACGTGAGCGCTCAGAGCACTTTAATTAACTCCGTGACTGGCTGACCTAAGGAGACCCTTGACTGTTGCTCGGTACGCGGTCACATGGCGCCTATGTTCGCACACGTCTCGGCCCACGAAGGCTCATCCACGTGTACACACGAGCGCTCACTGCACGACCGCTTTGCTCAACCTTCGATAGAGACATCATCCCGCTACACTGAAAACCCCATACGTGCACGCTTCCGAGCGACTATGTGGTATGCTCTGCGGCGGAGATCATCTTTGGCGCGGTTACACACCCAGACGATCTGTGGGAAAGACTGTCAGACTTTGGCTGAAATTCCTTTTGAACCAACAAATTGTATCCTCACTTCCGTCACTTTCGCCGTAATTACATATACCGAATAGGACTGAATTCTGAAATGACGGGGGATGACGGTGGGAATTCGAGTTGGCCATCGGTGGTGGCGAACAGGTATGAAGTTGGGTGGGGATTGACACGAAAAACAGTGGGGTTTAATTAGGAGCGGCGATTGTAACGAGCGTCGTTCGAAATGGATTCGAAACTCAGGGATTGAATGAAAAATGGGCGGCGAGTGTTTCGCAATCGGCGGCGAACAGTCGGACGCGGTGTTCGCAGCCTGGCAGGCCGCGACAGATCAGCTAGGCACGCGGTATTTCGTCTCGGTGTTTCGTTAATTAAAACGAACCAACGAACGAACGGGTTAATTTTATGCGGGTGGCGAACGACCGGGCGTGCATGGCTTTCGCATTACGAGCGGCCTCCCGTTCGTCGGCGCTCGCCTCGGAAACAAACGACCACGCTGCCAACGCCATCGCCAATATCGCTATCGCCACTGTTGTCACTGCAATCAATGTCCGCTGCTTTGCGCCGCTCTGTATGGTCATAATGTATACGCTCGTACGCGGCAAATATATCATTCCTGACCCGACGTCTTTTCAGCAAAGAGACGCTCCGCGCGTCCTTGAGGCGCCGCGTTTACGCCACTTTAGAAGTTTGATTATGGTCGATGGAACAGCACGATCGTATTGAACGAACAATAATATTAAAGTGATTATATAATCTGTATAATTAATCAATTGTTCCAGCATTTAGTTC
Organism: Nixonia krombeini; assembly: GCA_022817245.1. Lineage (NCBI taxonomy): Eukaryota > Metazoa > Arthropoda > Insecta > Hymenoptera > Scelionidae > Nixonia > Nixonia krombeini. The sequence goes on from JABFPT010001787.1 coordinate 6,589, forward strand.
ATCTTCATGACTAACAAGACTTGTCTGAACAAACACAAAAAATAACATATGAAGGAAATTTCGTAACATAAACATAAAAGAATAAATTAACAGAAAATAAAAAAAGAGATCTCGATTAATGGGAATTTGTGTAAATCGAATATTTCTCAAATCATTGCTTGCGCCTATGGTAACAATTATATAATGAAAGCGCAAGCGCGAAATTACCGATTTACAGTCAAACATCGATCGAGGAACATACTGCAATGATCTCAGAACAGTCGGAATTTTTAAGTATGAAAGAATGGAAATTGATTACCAATATTTTCACATACTTCAAATTAGGGTAAATTAATAATGTGGAATACGAAGAATACGTATTGGGGAGAAGTGGGCAAACGAATAATAAATAAACATGTAAGGTGTTGAATTAAATAATGTTTTGCGTATTAGTATGAAACCGTCCGTGTCACGAGTCATTAATTGCTGCATTTTCATGGTCAAGTCATTAGCCGTGAACGGAACGTCGCTGACGTGAGAGGCGTCTCGAGTTTGCCTCGCAAGACGGATCGACTTGACGATCCTGCGGTAAGTTTACGATACGAATATAAACACCAGGCGTCGCGGCGCCACGGTTAATGGTTATTAATTTGAGTTTTTGCCCCGACTACGCCCCTTATATACGTTTACTACCGATTACGGCTGCGAGTCGACCGACGCCCATTTAATGTGCCGAGAAACAGTGATACACTGTTTATTGCCGACAGCTCCGCAGAATTTTGAGCAGGATCTTCGAGGAGGTTACTTCCTACGTAACGCCTTTATCTCGCGATTCCACTTATCTCCGAGTCGAATGCTCGCCGTAATAACCGAGGAGTCTGCGAGCGGGATAAGAGAGAATGACAAGATCTGCAGGCGCCCATTAATTTGTGCTTGCTCAAGTTTTTCGCGTTCCGCTCACAAAACATTCGTGTACTTAATTCCTCGCGGGGATTACGTTTCCTTCTTGTCCTTTAACGAGCGACTTCCAGCGCCTTTCATTAATCCCCGAAGCGGACCGCCGACCGATCGCTTTTAATTGTTTCACATCGGCCAATTTACGCTTGACCTCGCCGACCAAGATTCCTCGCAGAACGTGTGGACGTGTATTTTTCCGAGAGAATGAAAATAATTTGAAAATTCTTACCGCGTTGTGGAGCGGGCTGAGTTTGGGTGTAACGTGCGGCGGGAAATGGTATAGCGCATGAGAGTCGATTCACCTGAAACAACATAACGTTTTCAGTCGGCTGATCCCGTGCACGCTCGCTCGTTTGATCCCGCTGTTGTACCATGCGTACATTTGCGTGGCTCCGAGTAATTCTTCCCCGATAGAATTTTCAAAAATAAAATCTCTCCGCCGGCTCTCGTTACGCTCCAATGGGCCCGAGATACTCGATAAACAAAACCGAAGCAAGCTGCAACATTTTTCATATTCGAATTACTGCTAAATGTAATTTCGAAGAGAAGTGAAACCGTCGTGTTCGTAAATAATAATTGGCGAGTAGGAAAGAACGGAGAGAAAACGATGCGCGGAAAGGCACTTAACAGAGAGGAGTACGAGTGGCAGAACTATCACGGGGTAATATGCAAATCAGAAAATGACGAGTCGGATGGGGTGATGGATTGGGACGAGGCAAAGGGGATTGTTAAGACCGTGGGGTGATTAGTGGGACAAAAACGCCGAGCGAAGGTACAAGTGCGGCCAAATTGGTAGAAAATTGATAATCGAGTGCTCGCACGCGCACTACCCGAGCAGATTGATTGGCTCAGACGCGAGGAGACGAAAAGCGGAAAAGTAACTAACTTCTAACCACGTAAACGAGGCGAGGGAGGAGAACGAATGATATAACCTTTGCCGCGGCCAAACACCGTCCAACTTTCGGATGGAGACGTCACGTAGGAAACGGCGGATATGAAAAATATTTCGTCGCGATTCTTCCCCGGATTTATACCCGTGGAATAGATTCTACCGGCCTTCCTGAGAATTTACGAGCTTATAGATGCCCCTCGACCGTCTCCCATGTGAGTCACCCATTCATTCCTTCGCCGACTCCCGTTCATCCCCCGCTTCCTTTTTACAGCAAACCTTTCTCGGCTCCCGCTGCCGCGGCTGTATCTGTTTTTGTTTCGTGATATCCTGCTTCCGACGTCATCCCCCACGAAACTCGGACGGTGCCTGCAGGTCGGAGTCTCTGCGAGTTATACGAGAGAGAGGTCCCTGGCCCACATAAATTTGTCACGCGAGCGTGTCCTCTTCCGAGCGGCGAAACTTGCCGCTCGGAAGAGGGCATTCGCCAAAACCGTCGTGATTCCTCGTTTTTCTGCACGCTCGCCTCTCTCCTTGCCGAGCACCGTGCCTCTGGGCACGTATCGTGCGTGCACGTCCCTTTTTATGGAATGGTCTACAGTTTTACATGAAAGTATATTATACACTCATTGACAAAAGTTATGGAACGTTCCGCGCATCTAGCTTCTTGTCCGCTTCTTTATGACCTCGTAGCGATTAGCGTATGCATTATACATGAAAATTTATCTCCGCGGGTGGTGCGGATTTGCGGCACGTTGGGGAAACTGCGACAGGAATGTTTAAATGTTGTCGAAACGGGGTAATTTAATAACAGAAGGTGCATTTGTGCAACAGAGTTTGAAAAACTTGGCTTCGTTTCCAAGATAAATGAGTTGTAAAGCGCATAAGATCGACACGCTTCTGCCATGTAGCGCTGAAATAAGAGGTGAAAATGGTTTTTGTTCTTAATACAGTTTCTGTCGTTTCTCGCACACGAGTACTGTCTGAAACAACTAGTTTGGAAACTGGTCTTAACATACATTGACAAAGTATCAAACAAGTTTGTAGAATTTATGCGTGAGAAGTTTGAAGGAATTGTGCGACAAAACATTATGTAGAATGTTTTAGTACTTTTTGTTACTTTTCGTCTTAATATCGCGTATATAGTAATGTTCAAGAATGATGCGATTCCTGTATAACCATTAGTTTTGTTTATACCTCTTGAAAAAAAGGTGATTATTTGACTTTTAGAGTAAAAACAAATTTACTATTCTGGATATTACTGCGAAGCAGAAAGAATAAAGAAATAATGGTCTAACATCGTTTCGTCGTGTCTACGAGCGCGAAATATCTTTTTAATTTCTCCAAATGGATTTTAAGTTAAACATCACGACATTCAATCTTTCCGTCATACATCTTCAATTCGGTTAATTAAATGAGAAAAGCGAGACTGTCTATTAAGAAAGTTCTCCACTGGCCGCCGTCATATTACGCGTCAGCTTTCGAGGGCCCGGCGATGACGACGAGATGGCAGCATCCGCCTTGTTCTCTGACTTTCATGACATCCAATAAGCTCTCTTTCGTAGCTCCTCTTCTGCGACTCCAATTTTCTCTCTATCTCTCACGTTGACGCGGCCGTGTAGCCGCACACGGAAAGAAAGACCGAACAGTCCCTCCAGCGTCCATGCCTTTCTCTGGCAACGGCTTATAAATATTCAATAGCCACGCGGCCAAGATAAACTAATTAAAACTTAGATCTCGGTAGTCACTTTAGATTTTTACTTACACAAGAAGCATTTCAACGCGACCGCCCTCTCGGAAAAAAGTATACACGGACCCACGAGCCAGAAAGCAATCCGATTCGAATTGCAGGCGCAAAGAAAGCTTTACTCTGTACTCTCATTAAGAAAACCAGAATTCTTCGGCTCCCGCTGAGGCGTCGGTATTTCAAGCATTGCTAATAAATAATCGAAGCGTGAATGAGGAATCTAGATTCGCGACCTTTAATCTCCAGTGGCTAATTTATCGGGAACACTGTCCAACTGCATTATTATCAGTTGCAATATCTTGGTATATCAGAAATAAAAAAATCTCGCATTTGTGAAATGTATAAGATCACCATAATTCACTATCTGTACCACCGTAATTGAATTCCATTCAAAAAAGATATATTAATATACTCCTAATAAAATGTTAAGAATAAATGTCTTCAAAATCAACTAAAAAATAGATTTTGGTAAAGTAATGGTTACGCTGCACGCAATGAAAAATCGGATGAAAGTGAAGAAAGTGAATAGCTCGATTGCTTAAAAATCACGGTTGTTCATCTCAGCGACGCACGTACGTATGTATATGCCTTCGTAGCCTGTCTTTCCAGCGAGCCGTTCCGTACTTTAATTCGCTGTTTGTGTTTCTTTCCCGACAGTCTCTTTCTTTTATTCGCGAGGCGACTTACTTTTTTTTCCATCGCAACGAAGTTTACTTAAGATATTAAAGCGCCTTTCCACGAGCTTCCTTTCCGCTTTTTCCGCTTCACTCTCCCATTCCACGCCCTTTCCACGGCTCCCGCTCATTGCGTATTTCCCGTTGCCCCCAAACCTCTCGGTGGCGCGTCGACAAGAAGCCGGAGACTGCGTTTCGGTGTTTTACGGAGGCTTTATTTAATTTGTAAGCGGATTTTTGCACTAATCAACGGATTAAAGAAACTGTTCTCAGTCGCTGGGATGGAAAGCGGAGGAGTACCGCAGCGCGGAAAGATAGGCGGGGGAGGAAAGTCGCAAGCCGGCGCGGAGAAAGACCAAAGGCGAAGGACAAGAAGAAAGTCATTTGAATTTATTTTAATTATACTAACGAACGCGACGGGGGAGGAGAACCTAACGAATTATTTGCTCGAATATGATTGCGCAGAATCGCTAACGAGGGATCGATCCGCGTTTTGGGCTTTCGGACCCCGTTTATGCGCACGCGGATCAAGAAAAATGGCTGAGGAATCATGCAAATTTCCGATGCGAATTAAGTTTTATTAAATCGCACACTTGTTTGTTCCACCCGACATTTCGCAGACTAAAATCAACCTCCTCTTGAACAGGAGGTGCGTTTAAACGGATCAACATTATTATAATTACCCAACAATGCGGTGTTTAATTTAATATCGCAAAATTGGCACCATTGCTGCCATAAAATTGAACTAT